>JARHVA010005735.1:900000-912500 GCA_037957365.1 Torreya grandis | reverse complement strand
GAAGCAATCTACAACTTATATAGTAGTATAATATTATTTTTATTAATTTAATATATATAAATATTATATATTAGAAAATATTTATTATATATATTATAACTATCTATATGTATTAAATATATAAATATAAAATATTTTAATTTAGATATAATATTTTATATTTATACAATATTTATATATTATAATTAAGCTTTGAAATGATAATGAATTTAAGGTGGAAAATCAAGAAAACCTATTTTTAATTTAAAATATTAATTAATATTAAATATGGGACATTACCATTAAACTTTAAATTACTTTTGTTTTTGCATGTAAATGATATGATTTCTATTAAACTTATTTTTTTGACATGTTTACTACACTTGTTAGCAAATTATTATGGCTATTGAGAATTAAACTATGGATACCTACCATCTGCAATACAACTCAACATCATAACAAATTCCATACAATACCTCAAAACTTATACTAGTTAATTATTTTCTACAGTGAAAACATTTATAGGGAGAAGAATGGCGAAGAGAAGAGACAATGAGAGTGACAAGTTGAGTTAGTGAATGCTTGATATTTTTCTTTACTCTAATATGCTAAGCAAGGTTCCTTTTATATATGCAACATTCTTCTATATCCTCTCCACCAAATGGCTATTCCTCTAGATGAAAATTCCCCATCTCAATTTCTCTTGACATGATTTAAAAAATTCACAACCCTAAAAGATAGAAGAGATAATTGATAATGTTCTCCACCTCTATTTTTTTTTATCTTGAGAGATTTCATATTGAAGTTTCTTTGGATCATTATAATACTTATCATGTTTATAAATGGATTGAATACATGACTTTCAAAGGAATGAAACTAATCACTCTTACCAATGTGGTAAACATTAATAAATTTTATAGGAGTCCTAAAATGGATCTTCCTAGCCTTCCACACCCTTACTAAGTTGAACCTTGTAGATTTGTCTTCTCCTAAATTTCTTGTTAATATGGAGGGTTTATCTTTTCTAAAAACATGTTCGATAAATTATATACATGGACTGATGAACAACACACTCCAACAACTATTAGGACTATGCCCACTTATTGATAATTTGGGTATTTAATATTATGGTGACCTAATAAATTTGATAATAAACTATTAAAATATAGATTATGTTAGTATAGGATATTGCTTCCACATAAAATCATTGAATATGTAGTGCCCATAATTGAGAGAAATCAAACTATTACAAGGTATATCATTGGAGATTTACTTTAGGTCAATATTGTTTAATATAGTTTGACAATTTTGGGTCATTTTCTTCACCTTGAATAATTTGTCTATCCCCTACCATTCTAGCTTAACATATAAGCCTATCTTCAAAACCAAAGTGCCCAAACCTGAAACCACACAATAGATCACTCCACACCCAATCAATAGTCCAAAAAACCATCATTTAATTTATCATGTCAGTGTTTGAAAGGAGCAAACATCAACTTTTTTATTTTGTCGTATGTGAGATGAATCTCGAGGCTTCACTCCACTGTATAAGCCTTCAGATAATTATAAGGCATAAAATGAAATTATATTTTAAATAAATTGACCATACTTTTGGGTCTTATTTATTTTCTACTTACTACATGAATACTTATGCAAAATTATCATATTTTTTGGCAGTAGAATGATTTAGGAAAGGTGTTTCTAGTTTCTTATTAATCAGACACTGAATTTCCTTGATTTATCATGTACAAGTAATTACCATTGTAAGTATGAATTTTACTTTAGATGAAAGAATGTGTAATTACACTATAATTCTATATAGACTATGCCAACACTTAAATAGAAGAAAAAATCTTTTTCACTAAATACATTAGTGTTTCTTTATAAGATGAGCATGATCATATTTTTCCATCAATACATAAAATATTAAAATTGTTTTTTTTTTCTTTTTTTTAAATTTATTCCAATTTGATTTGCAACATTATTTCAAAGTAGTTGTATATTATCCCACTACTTTTTTCATTAATTATAAATTTGGAAGACAAATTCATTTTAAAGTAGTAAAATTAAATATGCTTCTTATTTTATTTTATGAATATAGTTAAATCATTCATTTAATTTTTTTTATTTATAAAAATCATATATGAGAGTTATAATCCTATTTAAAATGTTAAGGCAAAACAACAATTGACTAGGCATCATAATCCACACAAAAACATCACACTAAAAATATAATCTTAACTAAACATTAAAGCATATCACCCTAAAGATAAAAATTATCATTGCACATAAATTGTAAAATTAAAAAAATATCTACTAAAATGAATAAAATATTCTTTCCATTCACCTACCCCTACCCAAATCCTCAACCACTCAACAATTATGGCCACCAAATGACTTTATTGTAACCTATTCAAATTTGAATATTAGAAGTCATTTGGAGTTTTAGGGGGAATGATGGTGGTAGGTGAAAATCCCAATAAGTGGACAAGAAGAGATAAGAAAAAACAAATTGAAATAGAAGATAAGTTAGATTTTATATATAATAACATCAAAAAAGAAAATAAACTTGGAGAAAAAGAGGATAAGGGGAAAAGATAAGAGCAATAGTAGGCAAAAAAGAGCCTTGAGAAAATAGTAGAGCAAAAATAGTCTAAAATAAATAGAGAGGAAGGAGAATGGTCATAATAGATAATTCATATGAATATTATTTTATAATAATAATCAGAGCATCGACCATTAGTAATCAAGGAGGATAAAATAGATCTTTTTTAAAGAATTGAAAACAACTATAAATACAATTTTTTTATTGATATAAATAGTTGATGTAATTAATTTATATAATCATTTTAATATATGTGTTTTATGTGATTTTATGTTGGTACTCTACATCCCATATTATATCATTTTATCATGTTTTTTTCATGCATCTACAACACTATTTTGATTAGCTATAGACAATCCTTGTCACTTCAGTTATTTTATTATTTTAATTTTGTTGTTAGTTGCTGCCCACCTAGATATGCATTCCTTTATTTTATACTAATAAATATAATCAAATACATTAGGTTGTAATACATTTTGGACATGAAAGAAGATGATTTTGGTTCATGGTAGTATCCCCATACATTTAATAGAAATAATTATGATTTTTGGAGCATCGGCATAAAGATGATATTAAACTCTCAAGAGATATGAGAGTTAGTTGAAAGTGGATATAATAAGGTAGTAGACCTAACCACCATCACTACATTAACCCAAACATAAAGAAACACATTTCAATATAATGTGAGAATGGATACATATGCACTTAGCTACACACAAATGACACTATATGATTCAATCTTCCCTTCGAGATCACTAGCTATCCATTCTAAAAATGCATGAGATATTCTTCAAATATTTTATCAATGGAGTGACAAGGTAAATCTTGTAAATTTGTATCTTTTAATAAGAGAATTTGAGACCCCAAAAATGAAGGAAAATGATTTTATCAATTAATTCTTCACAAGGACAATGAAAATTGTAAATTAAATGAAGACATGTGGTGATACCCTTGAAGATCACATGATCATAGAGAAGTTGTTAAGGAGCCTTCCAATCAGATTTGACTAGGCATGGTGGTTTCAATTCAAGTGTCAAAGGATTTGAGGTAAATGACAATAGATGAAGTAATAGGTTTCTTGAAAACCCATGAACAAAGGATGAATAGATCAGCCACCTTCTCTCATGAGAAAAAAATCAAGACCAATGGAAATGTGAGAGGAAGAGGGAGAGGATCAAATAATAGAGGAAGAGGAATAATTTGCAACATTCAATAAATTTTCAAGCATAGCCATCAAGAGTCAGATGGAAAAGGAAAAGTAAGGAGAAAAAACACTTTTAGAGGAGGATCTATACAAAGGTATGATAAGCCTAACATCCAATGCTATTATTACAAAAGGTATGGACACTATGATAGGGAGTGTAGAAAGAATGGGTATGACATAAATAATCATAATTAAAACTTCTTAAAAATGAAAGAGGCTAAACCTAAGAGGAATAAGAAATGTGAAAACTTGATCATACTATTTAACATTGTAGAGCAATGTGATAAAGAGACATGTTACTTGGATAGTGGTTACATCAACCACATTAGTGGGAATAAAGAGATGTTCAAACACATTGATGTGTTAGTAAAATCAAATGTAAATATGGGAGATAATGAATATATTCCCATCATGGGCAAATGTAGCGTATCTATTGACACCAAGAAAGTTTATAAAGACAAACTCAAGATGTTTAATATGTACTCAGGTTGAAGAACAACCTTATTAGCATTGGGAAAATTTTCCAAAAGTGGTACAAGGATAGATTAAAGAATGGATAATTCATTATATTTGATAGGATTGGTTGTAATAGGTATATTTCATAAGTCAAGTTGACATGAAATTAGATGTTGTCATTGGGAATGTAAAGTCATTTTGTAGTAGCATTTAAAACTATAAAATATGAGTCTACTCTTTGTCACCTAAGATATGGGCATTTAATATTTAGTGGGTTGAAACCTTTTCATAAGAAATAGATGGTTAGAGGTCTGTCCCTTTTATAAAACCTAAATAAAACATGTGAAATATGAAAATTAGGGAAGAAACATAGGAGTGCATTTCACATGGGTAAAGCATGGAGAGATAAATCACTTTGTAGTTGATTCATTCAGACTCATGTGGTCTAATGAATACCTCTTTCCTATCCAATAATGTCTACTTCATGACATTCATAGATTATTTTAGCCAAAATATATGGTTGTAATTTTTGAAGAACAAATTAGATGCATTTGGGACCTTCAAGAAATTTAAGGCCATGGTGGAAAAACAAATTGGATACTACATCAAGATTTTAAGGATAGATAGAGGAGGAGAGTATATATCTAATGGGTTCTTGAATTTTTTCAAGGATGATGGGATGAGGATGCAATTTACAACCATGTAACACCATAGAAAAATTGTGTTGCCAAGAGGAAGAATATGACCATCAACGAGATGGAAAGGAACATTCTAATGGTAAAGGGTCTGCCTAATAATTTTTGGGTTGAGACTATAGAAAAATCCATATACTTGTTGAATATTTATCCAATTAATATTATTATGGATATGATCCTTCAAGAATTATGGAGAAAACAAGAGCTTAATGGTGAATACCTTAGAATTTTTGGATGTGTTAGATATATACACGTGCCCAAGAAAAGAAGGAAGAAATGTGATGATGAAGGTGAGAAGTGTATTTTTATAAGGTATAATGATCAATCAATGGATTATAAATTATACAATCCCATCACCAAAGAACTCATAATCAACTAGGTTGTTTAATTCATTTAACATGAATTTTTGGAAGAGAGATAAGAAGAATACGAAGTATAAACAAGGGCTAGTGGACCATTTATTGAATCTAAAATAGTAGGTTCTAAAGCCACCCATTCACTATGTTAGACTAATATTTCACAAAATTTTGATTCATATAGTGGTAATAGCCATCAAGGAGGTCAAGGAGTTTTTCATGAGTCAATATCATCCTCCTTTAATTCAATTCATGATCGAGAAAGGAAAAGAAGCTTGTAATAAGTATATGAACAGTGAATGTATGAGTGAAATGAAAATGAAATAATGAATTATTATATATTTTTATAAGTTGATCCTATCTAATTTTAATTTGCAGTCAAAGATAATAAGTGGTGTGAGGTAATGGACAAGAAAATGTACACAATTTAAAGAAATAAAACTTTGGAGTTAGTTGATCTACTAAAAGGAAAACAGGTCACATGATTTAAGTGGGTTTACAAGATAAAAACCACTCTTGAAGGAAAAATATAGAGACATAAAGTAATACTTGTGGTGAGAATCTATAAGTAAAGGCCTTGATGTGAATAAAATGAGACATTTGCACCTTTAACAAGTCTATAAATGGTAAGGACAATCATTGACATTGCTTCTCAACACAAGTAGTAGGAGCATCAAATTTATGTAAAGCCATCGTTCTTGAATGGAGTGCTAGAAGAATAGGTTTATGTGGGATAACCACCCACATATGAGATTCTTGGTCATAAGAACTAGGGATATAGGCTGAAAAAGATGTTTTATGGGCTTAAACAAGACCTAAGAACATGCTACAACCATATACACTCTTACTTTTTGAGCAATGGATTTAGTAAAAACATTAGTGATCCCATACTCTACATAAAAGTGAGAAAATATGATATTTTTATTATAATTTTGTATTTGGATGATCTAATATACACCAAAAATGTAAATAAGTCAACAATAGATTTTAAAATAGCCATGAAGAAGGATTTTGTAATAACTGATTTAGGCTTCTTAAAGTATTTTATTTGGATAAAAGTAAATAAAATGGATAGTAGCATATTTATATGCCAATCTAAGTATGTAAATGAGGTTTTGGAAATAATTACGATGATGGACAACAAACTAATATATACACCAATTGGAAAAATCTTATAATTGCACAAGGATGATTGTAGCAATAATTTAGACCTCACACTATATAAGAGCTTTGTGGGAAGCATAATGTATTTGATTGCAATATGGTAGGATATCATGTATGCAGTCAGGCTCATATCTAGATTCATAGAGATGCCAAAGGAGATACAATGGCAAGTGGGCAAAAGGATATTAAGGTGCATGAATGGAATAATAGATTATGTAGTTTTATATGAGGCAAAATATGAGTTTTAGCTAGTGGGATACATGGATAGTGATTGGATCGGTAGCCTCAATGATCAAAAGAGCTCTTTGGGGTATGTATTTTATCTTGGGTTAAGAGCCATATAATGGGATTCATTGAAGCTACTTATATTTTTAGCTTCTACAACTGAAGTGAAGTATATATAATCCATTATAGTAGAATGCCAAGTTATATGGTTGATAAGGATACTTTCATATCTACATGAGGAACAAAAAAGAGTTTGTACTGACTATTGTGATAGTATATCTTTCATAGTGTTGTCAAAGAACCCTATCTTTCATGGTAGGATCAAGCACATTACAATCAGGGATCACCTCATTTAAGAGTTAATAGAATATCTTGTGATTGAGCTTAGTTTTTTCAAGTTAGATCAATAACTTGATAATATTTTCACTAAATTTTTTTTAAATTATATTTTCATGCATTTAAGAGGAAGGTTAGGAGTCATCAATACAAAAACATTACAACTAAAAGGTTTTATGTTGGTTCCATACTCCTATCATCTAGATATAGACTCCTATAGTCCAACTCTACACTTAAATAGGCCAGTTACAAAATCCTAAATGCCAATTTTAAAATTTAACAACCTAGCTTTAGACTCCAATAGGCTAGTTATAGACTCTAATAGGTCAACTATGGACTCGAATAGGGAAATGTTGTACTCCAACAATCTAACTCCAAACTCAAACAATAGATCTATGGACTTCAATAGAGTAGTTACAGCATTTGATAGTCTAGTTATAGACTCTTTTAGGGTAGCTACATACATCAATAATCCAACTATGAAATTTAGAAATGAATTTTTAGACTTAAACAAAACAAATGCATAAATATATATACAAGTAAAGAAAATTTATAAAGTTGTTATGAAGGTTGAGAATACTTTATAAGATCATGGAAGGAAGGTAAAGAATAAGGGGGAGTGTATAAATAAATAAAATATTCTTTCCCTTAAACTACCCTTGCCCAGCTCTGCAGTGACTCAATAGTTATGGCCACTAAATAAATATATTATAATATGTTTAAATTTTAATTTTAGAATCCATTTATAGTTCTAGTGGGAGTGATAGAGGTAGGTGAGAATCCCAGTAAGAGGAAAAGAAACAATAAGACAAAATAATTAGAAAGAGAAGGTAAGGTATATTTTATGTGTAACAACATGAAAAAGGAAAATAAACCTCGAGAAAAAGAAGAGAAGGCACATAAAAAAGAGAAACAATAGGCATCAAATATCCTTGAGAAAATAATAGAGTAATAATAGACAATAGTAGATAGAGAGGAAGGAGATGGGAAAAAATAGACATGTCAGAAGAATATTTGTTTTTGATAGCAATTAGATCATCAACCATTAGTAATCAAAGAGGATGAAATAGAGTTCTTTTCAAGAACTTATAATAGTTGTGTGCCTATAGGTTTCTTACAGATATAACAAGTTGATGTAATTAGTATATAGAATCATTTTAATATATGCAATTGTATCATTTTATGGTGGTACTCTACCTCCCATATTATATCATTTTTATCATGTGTTTTAGTGAATCTCTAACACTATTCTTATTAGTTATGGATTATCCCTGTAGTTTCATTTTTTTGTTTTATTTTTTTTATTGTTAGTTGCTACCCAGCTAGGCCTATATTTTGTTATTTTCTTCCAAAAACTAGTATTGGATCCCTTAGGTTGTGAGCCATTTTAGATAAGGTAGTAAATACTTTTGGTTCATGATAATAGCCCATAAATTTAATGGAAAGAAATAAGATGTGTGGAGCCATAAAGTAAATATGATTTTCATCTCTCAAGAGATATAAGAGTTGGTTGAAGGTGGATATAATAAGGTTGGAGACCTAACAACCTCCAATGAATTAACCCAAACATGAAGGAATTTAATGAAAGATAATACAAGAGAGGATACCAAGGCACATATCTACACACAAATGTCACTATATTATTCAATATTTCCTTCGAGATCACTAGCTATCTATTCTAAACAAGCATGGGATTCTCTTCATAATTAATATCAAAACAGTGACAAGGTGAAAATTTTTATGTTGTATCTCTTAGAAAAGGGAATTTGAGACCCCAAAAATTAAGGAAAATTATTTTATTAATTACTTTTTTACAATGACAATGAAAATTTTAAATCAAATGGATACATGTGGTGATACCCTTGAAGATCACATGATCATAAAGAAGGTGTTGATGAGCCTTCCACTCAGATTTGACTAAGTATAGTGGTTATAGTTAAGGTGTCAAAGGATTTGAGGTAAATGATAATAGATGAGCTAATACATTCCTTGAAAACCCATGAATAAAGGATGAATATTTTAACTACCTCCTCCCACGAGTAAGCATTTAAAACTAATATGAATGTGACAGGAAGGTGGAGAGGATCAAATAATAGAGGAAGAACTTGAAAAAGTCAAGAATGTGGAAGTAATATCCATAAATAGTCACATGGAAGAGGAAAAGGAAGGATAAAAAACACTTCTAGAGGAGGATCTATACAAAGTTATGATAATTCTAATGTCAAATGTTTTTATTTCAAAAGGTTTGGACAATATGCTAGTCAGTGTAGAAAGGAGTATGATATGAATAGGCATAATTCAATTATTTTAAAAATACAAGATGCTTAATTTAATAATAATGATGAATGTGGAAACTTGTTCATAACATGAAACATTATGATGTAAAGTGGTAAAGAGACATGTTCTTTGGATAGTGATTGTGTCAATCACTTGAGTGTGAATAAAGATGTTCAACCACATTGATGAGTCAATCAAATAAGAGGTAAAGATGGGAAATAATGTTGAGGTTCTCATCATGGGTAATGTAAACATACATATTCACACCAAGAAAGGTGGTATATAGAAAATTTAAAATGTTTTCCATGTGCTTAGGTTAAACCACAACCTTGTAAGTGTTGGGTAGATTTTCCAAAAGTTGTACAAAGATAGACTTAATAATGAAAAATGCATAATAATTGATAGGAGTGGCTTTAATAGGTATATTTTAGAAGTCAATATGGTAATAAATAAGATGTTTTTGTATATAAAGCAAAGTGATCTCATAAAAGCATTCAAAACTATACAATATGAGTATACTCTTTGACACCCAAAATATGAGAATTTGAGCTTTGGGAGTTTGAACCTTTTTCAGAAGAAGAAAATGCCTTTTTTAGAACAACCAAATAAAATGTGTGAAATAACATATTGGGGATTCAACATAGGAGTGCATTTCCCATGTGTAAAGCATGGAAAGCCAAAGCTCCTTTAAAACATATTCAATCAGAGTTGTGTGGTCTAATGAAGAACCCCTCCTTATCCAAGGATGTCTACTTCATAACATTCATATATGATTTCATCTAGAAGATATGGGTGTAATTTTCAAAGAATAACGAGGACACATTTATGAATTTTAACAATTTAATGTTATGGTGGATAATCAAAATGGCCACGAGATCAAGATTTTGAAGACAAATAGAGGGGAAGAGTATTATCTAATGGGTCCATGAAGTTTTTCAAGGATCATGGGATAAATAAGTAATTTATAGACATGTAACATCATAAAAAAAATGGTGTGGCTAAGAGGAAGGATAATACCATCCAAGAGATGTCAAGGAAAATGATAATGTTAAAGGGTTTGACTAATGGTTTTTGGGTTGAAGTAATATCAAAAGACATATACTTGTTTAGTTTTTAACCAATAATGTTGTTTGGGATATGATCTCTCAAGAAGAATAGATCAGCAAAAATCCAAGTGTTGAACACCTTAGAATGTTTGAATGTGTTTCATATGTACACATGCCTAAAGAAAATAAGGTCAAAATAGGATGATAAAGGTGAGAAGTGCATTTTCATAGGGTATAGTGATCAATCAAGGGATTACCAGTAGTACAATCCTATCACTAAAGAACTCATAATCCACCAATATGTTCAATTTATTGAGAAAGAAGCTTTAGAGGAGAGACAAAAAGAATAAAAAACATAAATAAGGATAATGGACCATTTATTGAATCTAAAATAGTAGGTGGTACAACCCCCCATGCAACAAGATGGAATCCTATTTCACAGAAGGCTGATTCATCTAGTGGAAACAACCATCAAGGAAGTCAAGGAGTTGCTCATTAGTTAAGATCATCCTCTTCCAACTCAATTCAATTCTATAAAGGAAAAATGAGCTTTCAAGAAGTCCATGATCAGTCAAGGTATAAATAAATTGAAGATGAGACCATGAATTATGATATCTTTTGAACCATGCCTTTCCTATGTGAGAAGATGGAGGGAACAGAGTCATGACCATTAGACAAATGAGTAGGGGAAGATTCAGACCTATTTAAATCAATAAGAGTGTTTTATAACCTAAATAATGTTTGGAATGAATAAACAGTGGTCCTCTAGTAACACAAACCTATAACCTTTTGTTCTTAGTCAAGTTATGAGTTATGTGTTCAGACCTCCATAGTAAGGAGATTAAAATAAGGATATTGAAACTTGTGAATAAGTTGAAATATATCATTACCAAAGTATTGAGGGATTTTGGTGTAATATCAGATCATCCTTAAACATATTCTATTATATAGTTCTTACATCTTTGTAAAGACTATGTAAAAGAACTACCATCAAACACAGAGGGGGTTATAAAATGATAAATTGAATAAGAACACAAGATTACAAGTCTATGTTACTAGAGGACCAAATATTTATTAATTCCAAATTTTCTTAGGTTACCAGACACTCTTATTAATTTAAATAGGTCTGACTCTTCCCCTTACTCCTTTCTCTAATGGGCATGCCTCTCTTCCCTCCAACTTCTCATATAGGAAAGGTAGGGTTATTGTTAAATATTTTCACAAATCATTATCAAGGTTTAATGAATATGTTTTATAGATAGTTTAACACTTATCAATTTAAATTTTCCCATACACATACCACCATAATTCTATCCATTCAATATTTTGATGATGGAAACATACAAAGTTTTCTCTAAACCTCAGAATGTAGAATCTATAGAATAATGGATAAGAAACCCCTAGAATAAAATCATGGGGTTTATGAATACTGATAAAAATATTCCTTTAACCATTATTGGCATATGTAATAGAACCCATCATTTCTAGATCACAAAACTGAACCAACACATTTTTATTCTCCTCCATTTAAATAACTAGAATGCCATCTTTTCAAATAAAATATGCGGAGCTTAACACATTGATTGCATATTAAAACTTTCCACAAAGTATATATTCAACAACCAAAGATTGATCTACCTATATTAACATATATTGAAATTGACAATCTCAAAAAGAAAAACCAAATCAAATCATACTTTTTCCTTCTTCTATTAGTCAATCATGCAATGGCCTTTGTATTTGTATATACATAAAATATAGTCTACAACTTTTCTATCTCAATAAAAATATCTTTTACATTTCATTTATTGGGATTTAACATGTTATATCCAATGAATTCCAACCCCAACCAACCTTAAAAAAATCATCCCACACAAAAAAATTATACATTTACAAGCATTTTGGAAACTTATAACTACCAAAACCGACTAACAACTCCCTCAAGTACGTTGAGGAGAGTCTAACTAACACACTATCATAATGACTAACTAGATGACTTATAACATGTACTTAAGATTATAGAGATACTTTCAAAATTGCCATACAACAAAACTATAGCTGAAACATTTTTACACAAGATAAAAGATCCAACATTGATACAAGAATTTCAAATTTTCAAACTTAAAAAATGGTGGGAAAATACATTTCAGGCCAAAA
>JARHVA010005735.1:832500-895000 GCA_037957365.1 Torreya grandis | reverse complement strand
TGAAAATCATGTTGAGGTCAAAATTAAAATTTTATAGACTTATAATCATCCTAAATATGACTAAAACATATATATGACCTATAAAAACTATGAAATCTCATAATCCAATCCCTTTTGAATATGAACCTACATCATACATGAATGAAACAAGAGATTATGTAATTTTGTATGCAATAGCAAATAAGTTGCAACTCTTGGGCTACATGAAAAGTGATTGAGCTGGTAACCTTGATGACCTAAAGAGAAATTGGGGTTAAATATTTCATAATGGTTTAGGATCCATATCATGGGATTAATATAAGGTATCTATATTTTTATCTTCTATAATAGAAGCAAAGTAAGTAACAACTAATGCAGTGACATGCCAAGCTATATGGCTTGATAAGGATACTATCATATTTACATGAAGAGTAGAAAGGAGATTATAAATTATATTATGATAATATATCCTCCATAGTATTATCAAATAACTCTATGTTTCATGGTAGGAGTTTAGCACATTGCCATCAAGTATCACTTCATTCGAGAGTTAGCTGAAGATCATATGATAAATCTTAGCTTTTTGAAAGGATGTCAATAACTAGCTAATATTTTAACTAATCCATTGCCAAAATATAATTTTCATGCACTAAAAAGGAAGGTTATGAGTAATTAGTGCAACAATATTTGGCCTCAGAGGTTTTATGTTAGCTCTAGACTCCTACCATCTAGATCTATACTTTTACATGCCAGTTCTTGACTCTTATAGGTTAGTTCTAGAATATTATAGGCTAGTTTTAGAATCTGAAAACCTAGTTCTAGACTCCAATACACAATCTCTTGACATCAGTAGGTCAGCTCTAGAGTCCAACATGCCATCTCTATACTCCAACAAGCCAACCCTAGAATCTAATAATAGATCTATGAACTCCAAAAGAGTAGTTACAGACATTGATAGTCTAGCTACAAACTTTGAAGGAGGAGGAGGAGGAGGAGGAGGAGGAGGAGAAGGAGAAATATAAGGAGGGGGAGGGCGAGGGGGAAGAGGAGGAGACGGTTGTATTAAAATATCTTCAACTAACTCTCAAATGAAGTGATACTTGATTGTAATGTGCTTGTTCCTACAATGAAACATTAGATTTTTTGACAATGCTATGGAGGATATATTGTCACAGTAAACTATATAAGCTCTTTTCTACTCCTAATGTAAACATGAAAGTATCCTTATCAACCATATATCTTGGGATCCTATCGCATTGGTTGTTATGTAATTTAATTCAACTATAGAAAGTAAACCTATGGGTACCTTGTTTGAGGCCCATTAAATGGCTCCTAATCCAAGATGAAATACATAACCCTAACTAATATTCAAGTCATCAACGCTACTAAACCAATCAATTTTCATATAGCCCACTAGCTAAAACTCGTTGGATATTGCATACAAAATTACATAATCTCTTGTTCCATTCATGTACCTCAATATCCTTTTTCCCACTTACCAATGTATCTCCTTTTCCATATCCATTATTCTATATATGAGGCTAACTATATATAATATGTTTGACATAGTTTCAATCAAATACATTATTCTTCCCACTAAGCTCTTATACCATATGGTGTCTACATTATTTCTACAATCATCCTTGTGTAATTTTCGGCTTTCATGAGCTTGTGTAGATACTAGCATATTTTATATCATGCAAAATCCCTCTAAAACTTCATTTTCATAATTATATTTGCATATGAATATGCCATTTATCATTTTCTTGACTTCTATTCATATAAAATACTTTAAGAAGTTTAAATTAGTCATTTCAAACTACTTGTTCATTGCTAATTTAAAATCTTATATTGACTAATTTATATTTTTGATGAATATTAGATCATCCTCATATAAAATTACAATAAAAATATCACATTTTCTTACTTAGATATAGAGTATGAGTTCTAAAATTCAATAGTGATTTTTCTAATGTTGTTGCTCAACAAGTAAGAGTATATATAATTGTACCATGTTTTTGGGTCTTGGGTATATAATTAGACCACAAAACTCTGAATGAATCAACTTTAAAGGAGATTTGGCTTTTCCGTGCTTTACACATGGAAAAAGAACTCCTATGTTGCTTCCCCAATATGAATATTTCACATATTTTGTTTGGATATTCTAAAAGGGGTATCCATCTCACCATTTTCTTCTTGTAAAAATGGTTCAAATTTATAATGCTCAAATGCATATATCTTATGTGCCAAAAATTAGAAGCATCTTCTATAGTTTTGAACATTATTGTGAGCTTACTTTAAATTTTAAATGGAAACATTTGAGTACTTTTCATATTGACTTATGACATCTACCTATTATATCCACTCCTATCAAGGATTATGAATTCTTCATTCTAAAATATGTGCTTGTACCTCTTTTGAAAAAACTCCCCAACACTAGTAAGGGTGTGAGACAAATTGGGCACATATTAAACTTCTTGAATTTGCCTTTTATCACCTTTATTGTTGCAAATAAATATGTTACCTTTTCCCATGATGGGAACATACACATTATTTCCCATCTTTACCCTTGATTTGATTGACTCATCAATGTGGTTTAACATCCCTTTTTTCCCACTCATATGGTTACTATAACCATTATCCAAAGACCATGTCTCTTTACCAATTTACTATGTAATGTTGCATGTTATGAACAAGTTTCCACATTTCTCATTTCAATTAGGTTTAGCCTATACCATATACCTCTAATAATTGGCATTAATAGAACTATATTCCACCACATACTCTTATGTCTACATACTATGGATGCAATCTTACTGCACATGACCACTATATGCAAAGGAAGACATATCATATTTACTTTACATGACCACAATGAATGTGTCACTGAGGGTTATCTATATAAATAATTAACATAGCTATGGGATCTATGTAGTAGCTTCTCTCATAACTATTACAAAAAAATTGTTCACTTCCTATGATTATTTAGATCTCTACCACAAAACTTTTTAGATCTATAAACTGACTTACATTGGTATTTTTATCATTTCACAATGTTTTAATCTTAATAAATTATGTTTGAAGTTTCACAAAAATTACATTACATGAACAAATATTATTATTATTTTATTCTTATTTTATAAACACATAATATAAACTATAAAATATACACCACACTATATATGTCACCAAAACATTAGTGCAACCCTTTCATTGGTGACTAACAAGAGGTTATTGAAAGACCTCCATCCTTTGTGTATTCTCTAGCCTCCAGTATCTGATACTACTTAGGTGATATCTTGATGGAGCTTATTTACATATCACTTTGAATGGAATGGGTTCCCTCCTTAATAATGACACAATTAACATTAGGACATCACATTTAAGTGATGGTGCATATTTTACACTATTAAATTTATTTTTTACACATTGAATTTTAGTAGGCAACATGACTTTTTCAATCAAATGACTCTTTGACACTTTTAAAATTTTGACTAAATTGTGACAATGGACCTAAATAAATAAACACACACTTATTTTATAGAATCTAATTTAGAGTTATTGATTCTAATAAAAATTATATAGTAACAAAAATTAGGAGGAAGAACGAACCTCACAACTAAATATTAAAATTTTAAACATAATCCAATTTAAAAAATAGACTAAAAAATTTTAACTTATACCTTATACCAATTTACTCTAAATGACACACACATTAGTGAAATTCCTTTTTAACCTAGACTTAAATCAACTAACTAAATACTAAACTATTAAAAGAGAAAAAAAATTGACTTGACTTACTACAAAACTAGTACCATGGTATGAGTTGTTCATTCTAAGATAGAGAGGTGTCAATCAGTCATCTAAGTTTGTAAGAAAAGATAGAGCTATTAAAAATTAGACTTTATTTGATACATCATAACCCATTATATCCATGTGTTATTCAAGGGAAAATGATTTGATTTCAGGCACCCCATAGAGGAGTTTGACAGGTTCGAAATTGAGTTTGATTCATTTCAAACTGTCTAATATATGGATTATAATATTAGACCACAAAAAACATAATGCAAAATGATAAATACATATCATAATGCTGGATTTATCCCAATACATGTGAGAATAGTTATGTAATATATCATAAATTATAATTGAATAAGAAGTTTATAAAAAAGCAGGTCACACACTATAAGTCTTGTTAGAATTGGAATAAGTACATGATGAAGCTGTGGGACTTGGTATCTCATTTCGAATGATGCTCACCACTAGAATTTGTCACTATGTAGATAGATATATAAGACAATAATATCCAAATAGATGCCACCAACTAATCTCTTCAAAAACCTTTTGAAGATAACATATTTCATATTATGGAGAATACATTAGAACTTTGATGCAAATCCTCCACTATCAACAAGAATATGATGATGCCAGACCATACTAAAATTTATAAAACAAAATGTCTTCACCAATGTCATTGAAGAAAGGATGAAGCTAGAACTACAAATCGATGCAAATAATTCAATGTAGAGTCATTTATAAAATGCCATTTAGTTGGATGTCTAAGGTAAGCAGTAGAAATTTCGAGTCAAATCTTTAAATGCACAAAAATAATAAACTACATTCCCAACAAATTCTTGGTGAATTGTACACACAAAATGATAAAATATTAAAATCTAAACACACTAACTATCTTCTCACAAAGTATTATCATCCTCATGGGTGAAGGTTTGAAAGACTACCCCATAAAAAAAATCATTGATCCATTACACGGTCCGTCCACTCTGATACCATTATTGTGAATTCAAAGATCTAAATAAAAAATTGAATAGTACACATAATTTTAGTCACAATAATAATAATCTAGTCTATTATAATCATTCAAACATAATACTAAAAAATTGAATAGTACACATAATTTTAATCACAATAATAATAATAATCTACTCTATTATAATCATTCAAACATAATACAAATATATAGGGCATTTATCATTATTATTAGAGATTATAATATCCCACCAATATCTCATCTATAAAACCTCTAAATCTTCTACAATAACTTGCAGGTATTATATTATTATTACTAACATTTAATACAATAAGTCAATTATCATAATAATATTTATGACAATATTTAGATAATTAACTATTACCAAATACTAACTAAGCAGAGATTATTAGCCTTTCAGTAAATACCCACAATGTAAAAGCTAATCCCTAATAGTCATTTACCTCAAATCTTTGGACACTTCAATTGTAACAGCTATAGGGTCACATCTGATTGGAAGGCTCCTCAACACATTCTCAATGATCCTATGATCTTCAAGGGTATCACCATATGTCTTTATTTGATTTATTATTTTCATTGTCCTTGTGAAAAAGTAATTGATAGTCTCATTTTCTTTCATTTTTGGTGTCTCAAATTCCCTTATTAAGAGATACAAATTGACAATATTTACCTTGTCACTCCCTTGATAGGAATTTTGAAAAATATCTCATGCTTGTTTAGAATGGATAGCTGGTGATATCTAAGTGAAGATTTAATCAACTATTGTCATTTGTGTATAGCTAAGTGCCTTAGTATCTTTTCTCTTATTTTATTTCAATGCATTCTTTGATGCTTTGATTAATGCATTGAAGGTTGTTAGGTCTGTAACCTTATTATATAGACCTTCAATAAACTCCCATAGCTCATGAGAGTTGAGAATCATTTTTATTTTGATGCTCCACACATCGTATTTATTTTCATCAAATGTAGGGGCTATTACCATTAACCAAAATTGTCTACTACCACGTATAAAAGGGAATACAACCTAAGGGATATGATAGTACGTTTGGCAAAGATTAAAAGAATGCAGGCCTAGGTGGGTAGTAACTAACAACAAAATAATAAAATAGAAAAACAAAAACTATAGGGATAGTCCATAACTAATCAGAATAGTGTTGTAAATGCACTAATACAAAAGATAAAATGATAGAATAGGGAAGAATGAGTAATAACATAAAACCATACAAATGCATATATTAAAATGATTATATAAACTAATTACATCAACTAGTTATATCAATAAAAAACTTATAGCTACACAACTATTATAAATTCTTGAAAAAACTCTATTTTATCCTCTCTGCTTATTAATGGTTGATGCTGTGGTTGCTATCATCAAATAGTATTCCTATGACATGTTCTATCTATTACTGCTCTACTATTTTCTCATTGTTTTTTTTCCTATTGTGCTTATTTTATGCCCCTTGGTTTCTTTGGTTACAATTTTCTTTTCTCTTTTGATGTTGTTGTGCATAAAATCTACCTTATCTTCTCTTTCTATTTATTTAGTTTGATCTCTTCTTATTCCCTTGTTGGGCCTATCACCTACCTTTGTCATTTTCAACAAAACTCTAAATGGATCCCGAAATTCAAATTTGGACCTATTATAATAAATTCAATTAGTGGCCACAGTATTGAGTGGATGTAGAGTTGGGTAAGTGTAGTTTAAGGGAAAGAATATTTTATTTATTTATACACTAACCCTTATTATTTACGTTCCTATCATGGTCTACTAAACTCTTCTCAAAGTTCAAAACATCTTTATAAATTTTATTTACTTGTCTATAAATTTTTTCCTCTCTTTTTTTCAAATCTGGAGCTTCACTATTAAAGTTCATAGTTGGACTGTTGAGTTTTGTATTTACCATACAAGAGTCTATAGCTAGACTATTAAAGTCTACAACTACTCTGTTGGACTCCATAGATATAATGTTGGTGTCTAGAGTTGGCTTGTTGGAGTATATAGTTGGCATATAGGAGTATAGAGTTGACCTATTGGAGTTTCATGCTAATCTATTAGATTCTAAAGTTGGGATATTAGAGTCTAAAATTGAAGTGTATGAGTTTGTAGCTAGCTTGTAGGAGTCAAGAGTTAAAACTATAGGAGTCCTTAGATAGATGGTAGGAGTCTAGAGCCAATGTAAACCCTTGTAGGCCCAATGTTGTTACATTAATGACCCCTAGCCTTCTTCTTAAGTGCATGAAAATAGAATTTGATAATAGTTTAATGAAAATACTAGCTAGCTACTGATCTAATTTGAAAAACCTAAACTCATTCAAAAGATATTCAACTAACTCTGGAATGAAGTGATATCTGATTGTAATGTGCTTGCTCCTATCATGAAATACAAGTTTATTTGACAATAATATGGAATATATATTGTTACAATAAACTATATAAAATCCTCGCTACTCATCATGTAAATCTGAAAGTATCCTTAATAACCATATAGCTTGGCATACTACTGTATTGACTTATATATACTTCACTTCAACTGTTGAAAGTGAAACTATATGTAGCTTATTTGAATCCCATGATATGGCTCGTAACCCAAGATGAAATACACAACCCAAAGTGCTCTATTGATCATCAATGCTACTAGTCCAATCATTATCCATGTAGCCCACTCATTGAAACTCATTTCTTGCTACATACAAAACTAGATAATCTCTTGTTCCATTCATTATCTCAATATACTTGTACCCACTTGCCAATGTATCTCCTTTGGCATCTCCATGAATCTATATATGAGGTTGATTGCATACATGATATCCGACTATTTGTAATCAAATACGTTATGCTTCCCACAAACCTCTTGCTTGTTGGGCTTCCTCTAGGCTTGGCCTAGTTGTATTGTTTTCTTTATGTGGTCTTGTGGATTCTATTCTTTGGCATAGCCTTAGTTGTCTTTAGGGCATGCCTTCTATTTCCTACCTTTTTTTGGGAATAGTCTTGTATGTTGATATATTTATATTAATAATATAAGCTCTATTTCATCAAAAAATATGTAGAAGAATTTATGTTGTGGCTTGATTGGCATACATGGTAATGTCAAAAGTCTACCATCAGGGATGCAATGATGTGATCGTCTTTCATCATGATGTAAATTATTGTCCATGGATAAGTTGTGTTTGATGGCATTAAAATATTATGACGAATTTTAATGTTTACATAAGGTTGTATATACTTATTTGGTGTGTTATTAAGACATTAACTTTTCCAATTACAAGATCTTGATAAAATTATCTAAAACCCATTATGAATTTTCCCTCTAATCTTAAAGAATACAAAATACTATATTATCGAAAACCAACACATCAAACGACATACCCTTTCTATCATAATGTTATAGAAAACTATATACATATTTTTCACCTTAAACTTTATTACACAAAAACATATATATATATATATATATATATATATATATATATATATCAAAAATAACACATATACATACAAAATATTCTAACCACATTCATGAAATAATTTTTACCCTTTTTATCACAATGTCTATAAATATATATTTTTCACCTTAAATGTTATTACACAAAAAATTTATATCAATGTCAAAAATAACACTTACACATAAAATATTCTTACTACATTCATAAAATAATTTTTACTTAATTATTTGTCAAAATTTAATTTAATAAATAATATTAATTTATATCAATATGATACAAAACATATTTTTTACAATAAAATATTTAACAAGATTATATAAATATATATATATATATATATATATATATATATATATAGACACACACACAGTTACATTTAAAAATAACACAATAATTGAACGTAATTTATATTTATGTAAGTTATCGTTAAAAATAATACAAAATTAAACGTAATTTAAAACAAATATTGTCAATAAACAAATTTAAAAATGAACGAACCAAAAAAAAGTCTATATTTTTTTTCTTGTGGTTAATCAAGATATATATATATATAGAGAGAGACAGACACACACACAGTTACATCGTTAAAAATAACACAACAATTGAACGTAATTTAAAACAAATATTGTCATGTATTAAACAAATTTAAAAATTAACGAGCACCAAAAGAAAGTCTATATTTTTTTTCTCGTGGTTAATCCATGTTTAACGGAATTTTGTTTGGTACCCATATGGTATTTTAACCGTCTCCTTCAAATTCCTTGGTATTAAAATGAAGACGCTTTCTCATATGAAATTCTTTGTAGCAACATAAAATTCAGTATAATCATACATTAATAAGCGAATTATTACAAAGACTCAATGGATACCTTTCCATTAAGTGTATTGAATTTTCATTTAAAGTCTTGATTATAATATTTAGAGATGAATTAGAACATATTAAAATATCAATAAAAATATGAATTTATGCAAATTGTATCGAATCAGCTAAATAAATTATGACATAGGTTTTCGAATATAATTTTGAGAAATATAAAGTGCATAAAATTATAGATTATGAGATGTATATATAATATAGATTCTTATATGTATAATATATATATGTATATATATATATATATATATATATATATATATATATGAACTTTTTAATTTAGAAAGTATGTGAAATGTATTAGCTGCAAATATTTATAAAAATATTGACTCTTATTTCAAATATTTAAGATTTTAATTTTTATCTATTTTTTTAGTTTCATAATTTTTATGATTTTTTGGAATTATAGATTTTATCATGGATACTTGTCATATATATTAAAATTGAGTAAATAAAAATTCATTATATAATTTTTAAATTTTAAATTAATATTAAAAAATAATTATTTTATTAATATAATTATTTGTTTTATAAAATATTATTTAATTAATAAAATTTATATTTATATTTTTTAAATATAAATTTATCTATTTAGTAATTAAAATATAATTAACCATCCTTTGCAAAAAAATACTCAACAATAGTTTCAAAATCAAATATTTTTAAATAGAAAAATTTATATTATCTATACATTTTCAACAATTGAGGGAAAAAAAGGGAAATGGAAAGATAAGAGAAAAAGGAGAAAAAAAGAAATTAAAAAGGAAGAGAAGAAAAACTCAGAAAAACAAAAGCAAAGCCAGCGATCAACAGTTTTCCAATGATTGGAGATTCGTTGTATTAATGAAAAACAAAAGGATGCAATTTTTAAATATAAAGAAAGAAGAAACGATTCAAACACCAGCGACCCAATTTGGATGGCTTAGAAAAAGTTATGACTATAAAAGGAAATTATATTTTAAAGGAAATTATATTTTAAACAAATTCACCATTCTTTTTCGTTTTATTTGTCTCTCTTAATGCATGAACACTTGTGCCAAATTGGCGTATTATTTCAAGGTTTGGGTTTCTGCCTTTTGATTAAATTTTCATAATTTATATCATATAAATAATAAAAACAAATACAATTTTTTTTGGAAAGATTTACGGCCCTTGTAATTTCTGAATTTAACTCCCCAGGTAATAACGAGTACCTACACTATAATTCTTAATGCCCTATGGAAACACTTAAATTGAAAAAAATCTTGATATGTGAAACATTGGAAGACAAAATCCTTCTTACGATAGTATGATTAAATACACTTTTAACAAATTATAAATATATTTTTTATTTCCTTCTTAAAAAAATTTAAATTGTTTATTTTAGTTTTTTAATTTGTGAAAAGTGCAGAGAAGAAGTGTAACCCAATCCAGAATGTTAAAGGAAAGTATAATTTTGAATTGAAAAAAAAATTGAAACAGAAATTTAATCTTTTGGAAGTAGAATTCATTTTTACTATAGTACAATTAAAATATTTCTTGTAATTTTTTTTAAAAATATTTAAATTATTGATTTAAATTTTTTTATTTGTGAAAAGTGCCAACCAAAATTAAGACAAACTAACATTTGAGTAGGTATCGTTATCCACATAAAAACTTCACATTAAATACATAATTTCAATTAAACTTCAAAGTAAATCACTTTATTAAAAAAGCTGTAATCTAAAAATTGTTTATATCCATTCATCAGAATACAAATAACTCTAAATATTAAATAGAAAAGAAATTAAAACCAACAAAGTACCTTTAAAAATTTGGACCACACATTTAAAAATTGGAAAAAAAAAAAAAAAAACAAAAACAAAAACAAAAACAAACATATGAACTCCAAGGTAAAAAGTATCATTGCGCATACGTTACAAAAAAGAGAATTTAAAGGAAAAAAAAAAAAAAAAACAAACACGAAAACATCCGCTCCACTTATATGGATTTTATATGTTCTTCCGACACTTGAACAAATGCCGAGGCAGGACGACCGCTGATATGCCGCAAGCCTACAGACAGACGACAACAAGGTGCAGACGAACGACGGTATCCAGCAGATGAATGTCGGCACAACACAGACGAACGACGGTATGGTGCACATGAACGCCGACATGGTGGAGATGAACGTCGGTGCTACGCGGATGAACGCCTATGCAATGTGGGTGAGTGACAACGCAATGAAAACGAACGCTACCACAATGCAAATGAACAACAACATGGCACAGATGCATGACAACACAGTGATGACGTTCGCCCATACCATGTAGAGGGATGCCTGCATATTGTAGACGCATGTCGGCATAATTTGTCCGCACGTGGCCATCTTGTAGATGCATGTTAGCACCATGCAGATTTACGTCGGCATAGTACAGGCACCCGTCGGTATGGTTTAGGCAATGGCTCGTGCAATGCATGTGAACATCTGTGTGATGTAAACGATCGCCTATATGGTGTGGGCAAATGCTAGTATCATGTAGATTGCTGCCTATGCCATGCAGACGGACGTTACCATGATGCCAACGAGTACCAGATCATCGATAAAGAGCCAACCTTCAACTACTTCACGTCGGCATTCATCTATATGGTGTCGACGCTCATCCAAACCATGTTGGCGTTCACTTACATGGTGTTGGTGCTCATCTAAACCATGTTGACGCTCGCCCAAACCATGCAGGTGAATGACGGTGATAACGAGTGCCCGCTTGCATGTGTGATGCTGATGTGGTCCACTTGGCCATGCCACAAGTGTCTCTAGTGAGTGGCCACATCATGCAGACATTTACCCATATCGAGCTAAATGCTTATAAAAATACCAAACGCACCTCATTTTAAATTTTTTTTTTGCCTTTTCTTACTCTCCTTCTGTGGTTTATTTTTTTTATCTCTTCCTTGCCTTCCAACACCCTATTTTCATCCATGGCTTTCATTTTTCAGACCTCTTCCAGCATTGGTGCAAGTGTAGGCACAGGGTCTAATTGGAAACACCAAACTCACTTTAGGGAATTTGGCGTGCACCATCATCCAAAGGCTTCTACAAGAAGAAAACACATACAACCAATGGGTGGAGCCTTGCAAATTCAATCGCTGTATCTACATGCCCCAGTATGAGAAACATGTTTGTTTGCTAAATATTCTCTTTCAAAGCTTTAATACTGCTTCCTTCAAATTTTACATCACCTTGGGCTCCAAAAATATTTCATTTGGAATTCGTATAGGGGATATCGAGAGACTAACATCTCTACCTTACAAGGATGGGGACTTAGTCACCACGAAGGCCTTGCTAATTCATGAGGACAAGAAGTATTTGGAATCCCATTACTTACTGCAGATGGATGGTATGTATTGTAAAATTTATAATTGATTATTTTTGACTAATTTTACTTTTGCTAGTTGTAAGTTATTGATATTTTTTTAGAGATTCCCAATATCATGGTAAAAGAGGGCTAAGAGTTGAATGTGTTAAAAGTCCTTTTTTGATGGGAATGATTAAACATTTTTAAGCAAGAATTGTTTTATAGGGTGGACTCTCTGATATTCCATTATGAGCTCTAGTTTATATTCTTCATACTCTAGTTGATCAACCATTTGACTAGTGCACTTTTATTTCAAATAGAACTAAAGATGATTTGAACTTTGCTCTACATAATGAACATACCCAATTTTGTTGTTGTAATTATATCATTTCATTGTACTAGGAAGTGATTTTGGATTTGTAAGCATCCTCTATTTTTTTCTACTCTCAATCCCGTAATGTTTGTCAATGCATTCTCCTTTGAACCACATGAGGTTAGTTGGAGCTGTTGTTCGAGACTGTTTGAGTTTTGTGTTATATATATATATATATATATATATATATATATATATATATATATATAAAACAACCAAGAGACGTCCACTTGAGGCCACTACAAAAATAAACATGGAGCAGAATGTAGAATTGACTCTTCATGTGCATGAATAGCAATTGACAAGAAGAAAATGAGTATAGAGTTTAATTACACCTCTGACATAACCCTCCACTCAAGTTACTGGTATAACTTCATAAACTAGATTTGCTTTGATTAAATACTCTTATATCATTATAATATTTTAATACTCTTTTATATATATAACGATGCCCACACAATCTCTATTACAAACAATAGGGGGTCTGGTAGAGATTTGAGAGTTCCCCACTAATAAAAACATCAACAATAGTAGCCAAAACAACAACAACAACAACAAGATGCACTAAATAAATCTATCTTTTTTACTAAATGATAATGTTATATTATATATTATTAATTGGTCATTTTAATTATTTTAATTCCCATTTGAATGTCATACTTCTCAATGGAGAAAATTCTCATCACTGGCACCACCTCATCATGGCCCTATAAATATTAATATTTGCAAAACCTTTATTTATTCTAGCACAAAATGGTCGCCTAATTTAGTGGCAACATTAGAGAATCTAAAATTTCACTTGGTGGTCTGCCTATTGCAATGGAGACCATAGCTCTTCATGAAATTTATCTAGATGATGAGTATTTGGGCATTGATAATATCACACCCATGGTTTTTACCTTGCATGATATTATACAAGGATCTCAACCCACAGAGCCTTCACAATGATTTCATACTCCCAATTCTCCACCTAGTGGCATCAAAGGTAGTCTTGTGTAGGGGATTCCCCAAGCAAATGACCAACACACTTTTTTCCTATTTTTTATTTATTAGTAGAAAATACTCAATCTTATGTTAATGATTTTATTCTTCCAAACCTTGATGAATTAAGAACATGGGATCATTAAAAAATAATAATTTGAGAAATAAATGGTCATTTATATAACCAAAGTCAACACAATAAATTATACACAATGGTGGAGCATCAACTAACAAAAATTAATATTTTATTAAACCAAGTAGTTTCAGGAAGTGTTGTGAATAATGGATATAATGATGATGTTCTTGATATAATGTTTAACATGCTTTAGAACTTAAATGCAGAAGCTCAAGCATATTATAATAAATGAATCGAAAACAAAGGCCTTGTAGATATTGTGAATTGAAAAAAGAAAAATCTATGGTAAGTCTCTTTATATTTTTTAAATTAAAATTTATTTTAAAACAATCAACTAATTAAATATCTTTTGATCATTTGTAGTCAAAAATATATAAATATGAAAAACCAAGTTGTTGTCCTTGATGTGTATCTAAAAAACATACATAAAAATATTATTGCTGTGATTTTTTTCAAGGAAAAGCTGTTTTATTGAATAAGAAAAATAATACAGTGAGAAAAATTATTTGAAATAATGGTTGGGA
Source organism: Torreya grandis (assembly GCA_037957365.1). Classification (NCBI taxonomy): domain Eukaryota; kingdom Viridiplantae; phylum Streptophyta; class Pinopsida; order Cupressales; family Taxaceae; genus Torreya; species Torreya grandis. The sequence continues at coordinate 880,580 of JARHVA010005735.1, read as the reverse complement.
CCCTGATGTTTAGTTTTAAAAAAACCGCTGAAGTAGACCCATCATTACTTCAAGTAGGAGATGTTGCTATAAAAGAATGGAAAACTCTTGCCAATATCTATTTGCAGTAAATATCTTCAAGAATTTGTGATCGTGATCCTTATAGCCAGCATAACCACTACCAATACCAGCCAATAAGTAGTGGAAGAACAAATTGATCCACAATGATTATGAGACTTTTGTATTTATTTTGTAATTTTTTCCATACTATTGTTTTGTAATTTCTTCCATAATATTATATAATTAATGGGAATAAAGGTTTGATCTCAAAGAGTCGAGTTATTTTATGCTTATATTTTATAAGTATTAAATTTTTTTTTTATAATATTTAAAATATATTTTGTAATTATGGATTCCTTTCTCATATTAGGCTATGATTTTTAATAATTTACTACAATGTTCAAGTGATTTAATTTATAGTAAATTTGGTTTGGAAGCTATTAAAATATGGTTTACCATTTTATTTGATTAAATATTGTAAATTTAATTTAAAAGGTCAGACAATTAGAAAAAATATAATGTTGAATATGTACTATTATTTGCAACTCATAATGTAAAAAATGCTAAAGAATACTATTGTAGCATAATAAAGATATGATCATATCAATTAAACATTTCATAAATAATTTAAATCAAATTAAATTATTTAAACATTTAATAAATAATTTTTAGTAGTTTTTATACATATATTACAATGATATAAATTAGCACTCAAGTATCTCAAACAAACATTTAGTAACCCATGCTTCACTGTTGACATTTGTATGTCCTATCTCACTAGCATTTTCAGTTTCACTATCCTCTTTTGTAGTTGTATTTATGACACCTCTTCTTTTAGTTTGATTACTTAAAATCAAAATTGTTTTATCATATGGAAACACATCCACTTCATAACATGGAACATATAACCATAAACATGTCTCAATATTTTTATTCAATCTATTCTGAAGCCTTTGATTTAATAATAGATAATGCATTGAATACCCTTTCATCTTCCATAAACCCTAAAATAATTATTTGATACAATTCATATAATCAAAAATATTTGTTAATTTCTTCATGAAGAACAATGTTGTGATACAATTTCTTCCATAACCCTATAAAAGAACTTGTTTATGTTGGTTCAATTAACAAATGATTTTGTTCAAACATTGTAATTCCAGAAAACATTGATTGTTTCTCAATAAATTTTTTTACAAAATAAATTTAACTTCCTCTCTATTGATTTTTATAGACTTATTAAAGTGTTTGATGAGAGTACCCATGTATATGTTAAATAAATTATTTGTTCTTTCTTCACCATTTGCATTCTTCTAAAATGTAGGATTCACCACTCCCATGGCTTCAAATAACTTATCCCTTCCAAAAGGATATTGAATTTTTATAGTTAAGTTTATTAAAAAATTTCATTCCCGTGTCACAAATGACAATATCATATATAACCCTTTTTATAGGTAATTCTTCAAATTCTAATCCAACTCATCTTTGGAGAGTGTGTAATGGTAATGGTATCTCCTTTTCATTAACAAAAATATAACGAATGTCATGAATATTTAATTTCAAATAGTTTTTAAGGTCTTTTATATTTGTTAGAGTTTCCCAACTCTAAAATATTGGTCCCTTAAAAATTTTATTTGAATTTTATAATATATAAAGTAATAGTCAAACCTGTTTCCTCAACCATATAAAGTCAGTAATATATATTGATCTCTCTTGTGCATGTTTCGTCAAACAATGCATTTCCTTCAACATGGACATAATACCACATAATGTTAGCAAATTTTTAAAATATATTAAGTGGTTCAATAAATATTTTGCCTTGTCAATCTCCATCCTATACTTAAACATAAAACCAACCAATTATTAATATTTTTCAAATATTATGCATGCATGCTCATACATTGAAATCCATCTAGTATCTACACCTTTTAATAGATTTTTCTATTAGTCATTTTAATTGAAATTTTTTAAGATTCTAAAAATCATTTTTGCACTGTATGACATGTACACGTGCAAATCATGGATAAGCTCCTCCAATTGTGTGATATTTTTAAATATGCTTAGAATTTTATAATCAAAATTCATTATATGCATTATGTAATAGATTGAATTCATAAGTGGGGAAACTAATGTTTGTAGGTAGACACAAAAACCTATTTTAGTCCCCTATATTACTAATGTACTATCTGCACCAACACACATCAACTTAGTACCTATATCATGGTAACTCATCCTAGTAATATCTATCAAATTAGAAATAACCAAATTATAAATAAAATTAGCAATACAATTTTCAATTATTTTTTATCTATAGATAAAAAGTGAAGTTGTCTTAAATGATTCTAAAATATATATACATGTATGAATACCCATGGTGTGTTGTCAACCATTATTACCTCTTCAAAGGATAGTGATATAAACCTTGTTGATTTGGATTTTTCTTTTAAATCTTCATTTTTAACTATTGCAAGGCATTTTGCAATCTCTCAAGCACTGGTATCTCACTAATGTGAGTGTGAAATGTTATGCAATCCAATATGCTGAAATAAAATATTATAATCTAAAATATTAGAGATTGGTCTTCTTCTTTCCAGAGTATGTTATAAATTTAAAATTTATATATTTTTTGCAAGGAAATTACACTGAGTAACCTTTCCAAATTGAGCTTTAATTATTCTTCCTTTCTTAATGAGGTGTCATTGATGTTTTTGATGATTACGATACTCAGTTATGTAAAATTGATGCATGCACTCTTTTCCATTTTTCCATCTCACTATTTTTTTGATATTTCTATCTTTGTCTTTTATTGACTCATATATTTTTTCATATATTTCTCAATTATGTCTAACTTGAGTTATATTTTGTGGTCATTTTTATGTTTCCAACTACCTATTGCACATTTGTATTTTGTTGGTGTGTTAGTACTATTTTTTGGCTCTACAGATTCAATAAATAAGTATTTATATGCCCACTCATACTAAAATGACCTTCTAATTTTCCATATATTTTTATTCTTTCATATATTTTTTTAGTGCCTTTTACAAATGGAGATTGTTTTGGTTGCATAGCAATTTCATTCAAAGATTGTGTTGGGTGAGATGATATATCATTTGGTGTTGGGAACTCATTATCAATACCACTGATTATGATATATATTTATTTCCTTGAATTCAATGGGATAGTGGGTATTTCTTTCTGAGTGACTTCTTTTAGAGGAGATATATATTCAAAACCATTATATAAGTCTTGAATATTTTTATCATTAAATTATGCATGAAAAATTTATATGAAATTACTTTTTAATAAACGTCAATACTAAAAAATAAATAAATTAAATACATTAAATTAAATAATATTTATAATTTAGTACCTATGTTTGGCATTTCATTACCAAATATGTTTACCAATCTAGAGATATCTTCGATACCTTTATTAATGGGTTTTGCAAGCAATATTATTGTAGACTTTGTCATTATTATTGAATCTTTTAAAGAATATTTAATTAAATAAAAAATGGTATTATACAAGTGACTACCTCTATTTGACATTTCAAATTCATACCTAGGTATATCTTTTTATAGAGATATTTATTCAAAAGAGTTATCATTGGGTTCTACATGCAAAATAGTTTCAGATATTTTAGTTATTATTTAATTTTAACACAACCTAATAAATAAAAAATACTAGTAACTTGAAAATTTAGTCCCTATGTTTGGTGTCTAGATAAAATAACATAATAGGTTGTTTTATTTTTTAGATTTTGCAGAGGCCTTAACATTTCAATTAGAAACCATATAATTAAGCCTGTAGAGTTATGGATGAAAGATGATTAATAGTAAAATGAAGATAATTGATAAAAAACAAATACGCTTGATAGATGAATAAATAATCATCATAGAAATAAAATTTTAGGGCATCTAATGGTAACCTATAGATGCTTGACAATATCTTGAGAGTGTAGGTGATTGATGGTAGCCTATGGATGCTCGATAGTAGCCTATTGATGCCTAACTATTTCATTTCAATGCCCAATAGTATCTTATGAGTGATTGAATATAGCCTATCATTATCCTCCTTATCTTATTAGTGTCTAGCCATAGGTTACCATCAAGCACTAGTAGTCTGCCATTGAATGCCCATAAACTACCATCGAACACCTGCACTCACAGGCTACCATTGGGCACCCACAAGCTATCTTCATATGCTCATATGTTGTAGTCAAATACTTCTAGGATATTATCAGGTGTCATTACTCATAGTATTTTATTAGGTGCCCATAGGCTACCATCAGATGCCGTCATGTTTAATTTCCAAGAAGGCACTTAAAGAATAATAAATTAAATTAAAGTTAAAAAATACTAAAAAACTATATTGTAAAAAATCATTGAATACCTTGCTATAAACTATTGACTTTTGAATCCCTACTGGGACCTAAAATATTAGACACCAAAAAAAATCTGAAATTCACTTGATAGTATGTGGAGAATTCTTCCAAAACTAATTTCAAGGTATCGACAAATTACATTTATGATAAAATTTAGAATCAAATGTAGGTGAACTTGTCTTCAAAATTAACTTGACTCCAAAAATTTAGGTGATCTCGCATTATCAGCTACTTGATAAAAATTACCAAATACCGACTTTGGAAAATAAAATATTCATAGATTAATGAAGATTTGCCACTAAAAAACCTTATAGAAGGGGGAAATAGGAGATTTAGATGACCTAAATACATCAGATATATAGTTTTTCTAGATGTCTAGTAGTGTACAAATGCAATTGATGTCTAAACTTTATTTTATTAGGTTTAGAGCTTCCACATAACTAAATTTCACCCCTTCTACTCTTAGGTTCACAACTAATTCGCTAATATTATCCATCACTATTGAATCCTGTACATTCTTAAATTTTAATGATCAAGAATCTACAATGTTTTAGGTTATTTTTTATAAATTACATTTTGTTACTTTAATAACTTCATTCTATCACTTCTTTTTTAATATACCATGATAATTTTTTAATGCATATATACCAAGTTTTCCCTATAGTGGATATATAGATCATGTGTGTAAAACCATTAAAAAGGAAAAAACACATGACTAAAATGTTTGATTGTCTAATTAAAAGTATATTAAAAAATTCCAATCAGTATAGTGTGGTCCTATATTTTACATTGAGATTAAGAAGTGAAATTAGGTTTTAAATCGGTAATGTAATTTTATTTTCTATGTTATAATGCCAAAGTTTTTAAAAAATAAAATCATAATAATGCTAATTTTTTTTTCTTTTTCTTTTTTAAAAAAAATATCTATATAAAAAATCCATTTCTATTCATATTATTTTATTACTAATTTTTTTTTTATGAACAAATTGTTGAACATAATTGACTGGAGACAAACTTATTACTAAAACACTTTATTAAGATTATCATTAATAAAAGAATATCTTATAAAAGGTTACATAGTAAAGTACCTAATTGATATTCATGATTTAGACTTAATTCTAAAATAAAATACTGGCTAATAAAAACAAATAATATAGAAATAGTTGAAGACTTCTCACGTATGGTGAGAAATTGGGATGTTAGGATATTATGGATAGTGAAAGCCAAAGGCATTTGGGTGAACTATAGAGTGGGTGAAATAAAAAATGGGAATGTACCACATGAATGGAATGTTATGGGAATGGAAAACTAAGGGGTGCTCCACTAGGTTATTGGGGAATGGTGGGAGTAAGGGAAAGAATTTCTCAATAAGCCTACCATTGGTAACACATGGGGTTCACCTCTAGACTACTACTCATATCAAATCTTAAAACCTTCACAACTATTCATTGAACAAATAAAACCACATGAAGGTGTGGAGGTGGAGTAGAGGGTTGAGGAAGAGAATTCTGAGGAGGAGGATATCAAGGAGGATAAGGGCTTGGGTCACCTTGTCATATTATCCTTGCCTTCAACTAATGTAGAGGAGTAAAGGATACTTTCAATGAATGGCCTAGGATAAACTTACTTTCCTATCTTCTTCTTGTTCACCTCAATTGAGGTAAGCATCTCCCTATCATTTTTGGGGTTGAGATGGAATCCATCATCCTCCTTGGGATGGTTTCAAAAATTGATGTTGAGTCTTGATTGATACCTTCCCCCATGATCTTTGATAATGTCATGGGGGTTACAATCTTTGTGCTCTGCCATGCTGAGGGCACAAGAATCCCTTCTTGTAGACATCTTCTATAATGACAGTAATATATTATAAACATGATCCCTGGTGGTGATGGGTAAGGATGGACAAGCCTGGTATTCATAGCTATTAACGTCACCCAAAATTCCTTTAACTAGATGCTAGGTAATCTCTTGCTCTATCAATTGGTTTGGAACTTGGTAAGGGAAGTGAATGGGATATTTGAGCGTAATGACCACTCAGATGATGGTGTTATCCCTATAGTACTAATAATCACCTATGGAAGTAAGAGACTATCTTATTCTATTGGAGAGGGAAGAGGCATGGGAACCTCATTAATAGCCATATAAACCAATAGATTCAAGAACTCACAAATCTCATGGATGTGACTCCCATAATCTTGGCCATATAGTATGTTAGAAAATACATGGACTACTATATCTTTGGTAACTTGTGGTAGAAAGGAAGAGGAATTAAAAATAATGGTGATGTAAATTATGTCTACCAAGTATCACATGAGATAAAAATTACCTCTACCTTGAGCATCTGTACTAATATGACAAGGTTAAAGTTGATCATGCCTCCATGATATGGGAGCTAGTCACCTTTAAGGATTATATGCAGTATGGGCACCCATAATAGATTGATGTGTTTAAATTTATACCTCTAAAATATTCAATATAATAAAATTGTCCCTTCATGAATCCCTTTCTTGAAGGTCATGACCATGTAAGAGTCTATGTCTAACTTGTTAACTCGTTTAACACATCAATTTTCCACCCAACCCCTTAAGACATCATATATTTTATATCTTTTGGATCATGCATAAAATATTTTTCATCGTATGTATTGTCAAAGTTTGTAGTAGGCTTTTAAAAAATTCAAAATATATACTATCCTATGTTGAAATCCCATAGAATGCACAATATCATGAACATTGTGATGTTTCCTAGTTGTACACCTCTTACACTTGGCCTTGAAAACTTGAATAAAATGACAAATAAATATGAAAAACCCACTAATGTGTTGTTATAATGGGCAAGGGCTTGGAATATACAATGGACTAGATGCAAATAATGACTGAGAGGTAGTGACAAAGGGTATGGTCAGCGCCTTGCTACTTCAGGCATGCTGCCAAAACCAAGGTGAGAAGACGTATGGGGTAGCTTGCTCACATGGAGAGACCATCAAATTAAACCTCCATAGATATTTTTGGCACAAATAACAACAAATATGACCAAGGTACAACCAAACCTATTCACTCCACCTGAGAAGGGTTGTCTCACTCCATTTGGGAAGGGTTATCACACAAAATGAACAAATGCACTAAATCACATATAATCTAGTAAAGATAGTTGAAAAAGTGAATAAAAACTTCATTATAAATAATTTTCAACAATAAAAAGATGAATGGAAGACTACAATGCTTTTCTTTAAATCAAAAAATGTAGACACATGTTAAGTATGCAATATTTTATACATATGCAAGGTAAATAACACTTATCATATACAAAGTGTGTATTATTTGCAAGGTAGGATAGGATAGGATAGTTAGGTAAATATGAAGAGTGATGGTGTGCATTTGGTTTTCAAATAACATGTATTATTTCAACATTCATGACATCACTTGTTACTAAGATATAAAAGAATAAAATGCAAGCTAGTGGGAGCTATCAAGACTAATTTTTAGCTATTTATGCCAATCATCTTTAAATGCCAAAATGATCATAAAAGCCTAGAACATACATGAAAACTAGAATCTCATATACTTTTTCCTATTAAATCCATAAACCTAGGGTGCCCTAATAAGTTATTCAACAACATATTTCCAAACATAATGAAGATAGAGATTTATAATCTAGATCTAAGCCCAAGATGACACACAATAATGAGCATAGAACAAGATGTCCAATCAATAAAATTTGAAAAACACATAACTATACTTCATCAAAATGAATTAGTAAGTACAAAAAATATTTTCCATTAATTTTTCAATAAAATTTTGCACACATCGTTGTTTCAAAATGCTTCCATGGGGATAAACATGGTGGATTTGATGTATGTTGGATAGGGGATACATATAGATAATCTCTCAAATCTTGCTAATGGATGTACAAATAAAACCATGTTATTAAGAGAGACAAATTGCATGGAGTAGTGATACCAAAGTGTGGAAGAGACTATGCTTGGCATAAAAATAAAGACCTACAACAACTACCTAGAATAGAGGAAAATACCTATATTTATACACTTATTAAACCCTTCTTTTTAAATTTGGGAACGGGGGATGCATTTTGCAGTTTCAAAAATTGTAGTTGACACCAAAAAGTTCCACCAAGATGCTCACATCTACAAAAACCCTTTTTCACCATTATAATCTTCACTCATTTGAATGAAAAATCATTAATCTAACTACCTCTACAAGAAATGATGAATATTTGGAGAACATCCTTTGATTTATTAGTTGGAGATGTTTTTTACATGAGTTGGAAGGTGAAATTTCATGGCACAAGCCAAATAAAAAATATCCTCATGTGTGATTACCTAGACATGACCTTGATCAATTACTAGCATAACTAGAACCTTCTAGACAACTACCCTTCCATTTATGCATGCCATGGAACAACATGCTCTTCTAATGATGATATGACAATATTTTAGATCCATAGCTATTCAAATGATCTTCCTCCAATGTTCCACCTTGGCTTTCAAAACCTACAATATCTCTCTCAGAAAGGAGCTTGGACATGTAAAACATGAGAAAATGTAAAAACATAGGTCATTTTTCATTTTCACCTTATGGCCCGAACTTGTTTTTCAACACATTGAATTTTGCACCTTTACTTTATTCATTTTTTATTTTTCACACTTATTAAAATTTTGTATTTTTAGGGTTTTTTTCCATATTGTTAAATACATAAATGCATTATTTTAACCTTTTGACCTTTTAGGTAAATCCTAACCCCTTTTATAAATTTGGAATTTGCAAATTACAAAACTATAATTTGCACTTGTAGTTCCACTTAGGGAATCCAAAACTCCAAACATAATTTGTAATTTTTAAAAATTGAAAATTGCACTTTGGGTTCCCATTTCTCTTAAAAAATAATTTTAGAGAATCTGGAAGTGTTAATGTAACTTTAAATTTTTAAAAATTGTAAACTACACTTGATGTTCCTATTTCATTGAAAAACATCCTTTAGGGAAATGGGAACTCCAATTGTAAGTTGCAATTTTGCAAATTTACCAAAATGCAAATGGCCTTGAAAGTTCCCATTTATGCTAGGATCCCATGTTGACTGACATTGACTTGTGGAATTGGAAGATCAAAGTGTAATTTACAATTTGGATAAGTGCAAAATTGTAAAATTATAAAATTGCATTTGTCCTCCATTTTTTCCTGAAGCTCCTTGAGTTGAAATTTACTATGATTGATTTGACATGAAGGATTAGGAGAGTTGACCATAGTTTTTCACTTGAATTTTGAGAACATACTTTCCTTAAGTTGAATTCCTCACTAATGTTTATTAGGTGCCTTTGGGAGCCTCATCTATAAGTTTTAAACTTGCAATTTTTTTACTTTTTCAATTTTTTAATTTTTATTTAACCTTGGCTGAGCAAAGTACCCTATAAGATATTCTTTACTATAAGCCATTTTTATTCTATGTATGATGCTTCAAAACATCAAACTTTCTTTGTGTGCATAATGCCCTTGAATCTGAAGTATTCACCAATAAAATTTTAATTTCCCTTTAGACATGGATAGATTTTCAAACCATAAATGATTCTATAAATGCATCAGAAATGTCAGTACATTATTGTAGCATTACATTAATTACTACTATGCTAAAAAAAGGTAAAGAGTAAGATCCCATAAAATATGCAACCTATCATCAATAGGTTCTTTACCCAGTATGCTTCTTCAAGTTGACAATAGAAAGCACCTACCACATTTTTATATGACTGTCCAAAATAAATACTAGTAACAACTATGGATACTATAGGTTATGACAACTCCCCTAATTTTGTTAATGGTGGAAATTATAGAACACTTTTGACTTCTCCTCACAAATCTTTCCTTCTCTCTTACATTATTTCAATACCAAACAATGGATTGTTCAATGTAGTTTGTAATCCTGCTACAAAAATAAGTTCATCATTCATTGAAAGAGGGACCACTCATAATGTGGAAGGAAATTTTATATATTTTCCTACACACCATGTCAACCATTGAATTCGATGAGTCCATATTCCATTTGGACATATTTTGAAATAGAATCAAGGCTTCTTCATTAAGTACACATGGTGCATGTATTGCAATGACTATCTTCCATGATATGGCATCCTCTAAGAATATTGAATTAACTTTGATTAAATGCTCTGCACCATAATCAAGACCAAAAAATAGAATTGAGTTTTGAAAATCACCTTATGATTTTTCCACTACCCACTACTAGCATAATCTCCCTATGATTTTTCCTATCACTTAGAATTGAGTTTTGAAAATCACTAAAATGTGGAACAACAATAAAGAAATTTTAAGTTACTTTTCTACTATCAAAATATGTTATGATATATTTTATGTCAATGCCTCCAAGATCATGCACTCTTTCCTTACGTATTTTCATAGCCTTGATCTCTCAACAGATTCATGGGTCCCTTTTGACTGGGCTTGTAGCTCGTAAACCTTTCCATCCTTCAATCAAAGATATGTTTGACATTTTTTCAATGTTTACAACAAATAATATATTTCCATAAAACCATTTTGTCTAGGAAATAAAATGTAATCGAAGCGTCGATCTATTTAACCAATGAAGTTGTACAAAATACTAAAACATGGCTTGCATTAGTTTGGGTAGGAGTTTAAAATTAGTCCTCTCATATCCTGCACACATCATATGGCCATATGATCCAGAAGTTCAATGATATTACCAATTAAACAATTGTTACAAATTGCATTGAGTTTTCCCTTTTATACCATACATGTTCTCTCATTTACTCCCATGAGATTTGGAGCCTCACCTACAATTTATAATTTGGAGAAATTGCAAATTATTTTTCAGCTTTCAGTTTTTGATGTGCTCTTTTTCCTTTTCCTTTTGTGGGATTTGAAAGTGTGAAGACAATTTTCAAATTGTTAATTGTGTCTTAATATGTTTTCTCCTACATATAAATCCCCAGTGAATATTGGCACAACACTTTGAAATTGTTTTTTGAACCCTGTCTTTTTAGTTGAACTTCGTGCTATCAAATGCAATTTCATACTATAGTCAACATCCTTAGGGGCATAAATGATAACCCCATCTTTATTAAATGACATTCTCCAAACAACACCTTCAATGTCAAACCCAACATCAATAATAGTTGGTTGCTCAACGACATCCACATTCCCAATGAGTTTACCTAATTCAACATTTGTGTGTAGAACTTTGATTAGAAAATACTTCAGATCTTCAATTACATCATGATTGGGTAGCTCATTTGCTTGTGTTATATTATCTTCACAAGTAAATTCATAATTAAGACACATACTTTCTTGATTACAGTCCAAAACTAATCAGTAGTAGTATCACTCATCATTTCTTTGGAGATAGAAAACATATTATTTGAGAATTTACCATTGAACATCAAAATCTCATATCGTCAAATGTAGAGTTAGGTTCATCTTCGTCAACTAGTTCAATAGTATCACATGCAGGATGTGAGAGGATGCATTTGTCACACCAATCAATTTCAAAATCATATGTTATAGTATTTAATTTGGTGTGTAAGGGATCAGGCACTTCTTTTACAACCCCTCTATTCTGATTTTATTCATTCTTTCATCACATGCAGGCCTACGAGGTAGCCCCTTCTCAATTATGGCTATAATTTAGAACAGTTCTTTAACAGTAAAGGCCAAAGTCTTCACGGTTTCCTCAATGTTGGCTATCATAATGAGTTGTTTTTTTTTCTAGATTAACTAAATTTATATCAGTCCCCTTGTTCAAGGGCTTTCCCACAACCTTTACGACATCCACGTTCTCTCATTTACTCCTCAGATATCCGGAGCCTCTCATGTAATTTACAATTTGAAGAAATTGAAAATTGCTTTTGGGCTTTCGCTTTCCTGCCGTGCTCTTTTTCCCTTTCCTTCCATGGGATCCGAAAATGTGCAGACAATTTGCAAATTTTTAATTGTGTCTTTGCATGTGTTCTCCCGCATATAAATCCTCGGTGGACATTGGCACAACACTTTGCAATTACTTTTCAAGCCCTGACGTTCCACCGGAACTCCACGGTGTCAAATACAATTTTCAACTGTAGTCAACATCCATACCTCCGCCAAAGACACGTATTTTGCAAACATAAAATCGTTTTATGACTGACTGTTTACTTCCACGTGGTAGTTTGCTCATAATGTGGCTGCTGTGTATGTAACCTTTGTTATGTTCCACGTAGGTTCACGTGGGTGTTCAATCTCTGTTTCCAACGTGGCTATTCTAATCCTCATTCCATTTGCTCAGAATATAGCACGAATACGTGGTTAAAAATCAAGCACCAACACACTATATGTACTCATTTATCAGTGAGAAATAATTTGTCAAAGAGCTCTGCACTAGGCAAGAGCTCTAGCTTGGCCACAATTTTATGTAACCTGCACTTGTATTCCCTGACGTCATCTTGGAACTCGTGATCATCCTCATCATCAGTAGATGTAGACTTTGTCATTGTTTCAATAACATTGAATATGTCATTATAATTTTTGAAGTGGGTTAGACCCTCACTGAAGGTGGTATCCTTATATTCGGTCTCATATTTGGGGTTAGAGGAATAAGCAACCATGACACAAAAGGGATAGATCTTCTATGGCGGTAAATTTTAAACAAGGAGAGTTGCGGGCGCAAAAATGAGTGGAAAGGAAATAAGCAAATTCTAGGAGGATGGGAGCAATAACAATATAAGAATTTCCCATGGGCACTTATAGGGATCTTCTAATATCTCATGTATTGATAGTGCTTAGTTGCTCACTTCATGTGAATTTAAATATGTTTTTTTTTGGCTTGATCCACTAATTTATTTCATGATTTGGAATTAAATTCAAAGGTTTCGAATATATACCGCCTATTATATTTGGAGTCTATGAACGAATGTTTTGAATCATCTAATTGGGGATCAATTTCTCATTGAATTAATGCGTAGAGTGTTTTAAACACATGGCTATATCTTCCCTATGTCATCCTTGGTAACCTTTAGATTATACCATGTGTCCATTACCAATTGGCTCTACCTATAATGAATACCACCTAAGTGTGGCCCAATAAATCACCTTTACACATTTGGATGTAAGAATTGCCAATTAGACAAGTGTGGCGATGCATGATATCCTGTGATTGTCCTTTTTAAATATGATATTAATTCCTTCTAATCTCCTCATGGTTTATTGGGCTTCCTTTATTAGTTTAAATAGAAGGGAGATGTGGTTTGGTTTGGTTGGTTGGGATCTCATAGGCCCTAACATCTCTAATAGGTCCAAAAGACTAAAAATGTCTGACATTGGGGTCAATGTGGTGCTTTCTTAATTGGTCAGGCTCTCCTGGGCTCTAACATATCTAACAGATTGATAGTTCTGACCATGGGGTCCACATGGCATGTCTTTGTTTGGTTGGGCTCTCCCAAGATTTGACATATGTGATAGGTTTGGGACACTAACCTATCTGACATTGGGGAAACCTGATTGGTCAAGTTTTGACATCTCTAATATTCAATGCTACGTGGCACTTTCTTACTCTGTTGAGCTCTAGCATATCTGATAGGTCAAGAAGAATGATGGCTATCATAGTGGGGTCCAAGTGGCACTTTATCATTCAGTTATTCTTTTTGTATAAATTCATGAAAAAGACCATGGAAAGGAATCTTTGTAATCAAATCAAACACTCACCTACCTACCAATAATCCTTTATGAGGTTCTAAGTAGGACTCTAGGGACTAAGACTCTAGGAAATTGAGATGCTAAGAACCCTATGATATGTCCAAACTTAAAAAAAATTGTTAGTCCAATAAAAATGTTCTATGTATGAAAGTATTTTGTTCTTCTTAGGACACAAAAAGGACTTGAATATTAACATTGAGTATTTTCATAAGGGTCACCCACTTCTATGTAGAAGGGGGTGTGTTGGCCACAAAAAATGGTGACTTTAAATGAAAAAATGATGCCCCAGTGTTTATAACCTAGACTTAATCTTTACATGTTTAGGTATATGAATTTCAAGATAGAGTAGTGAGGTGAGGCATGGTGTCCTATGATTAACATTTTTAAATTTGACAACACCTCCTTCTATCTCCTCGAGGTCTTTTGGTCATCTTTTATCAATTTCTATAGAAGGACCACATGGCATGGTCTAGTTGATCACTCTCTCCTAGCCCCTAAAACATTTAACAAGTCTGCTAGACTAAAAGCTATGATAGTACGGTCCACATAGTGATGACTCATTTGATTGAGATCTCCCAAGCTTTGACATCTCTGATAGGTCTAGGAGATTTATAGCTCTGACCATAGTGACCACAAGGTCCATCCTCATTTGGTCAGGCTCTTTGGATATCTAACATCTCTGATATGTCTAGGAAACTAACACATCTGATGCTAGGAAAACTTCATTAATTGGGTTTTGACATCTCTGATAACTAGGGCAATGTGGTGTTTTCTTAGTCAATCAATATCTCTTAGTCTCTGACATTTTTGACAAGTGCATGAGATTGATGTCTTTAATAATAGGGTCCATGTGGGACTTTATCATTTGGTCATTCCTTCTATAGAAATTCATGAAAAGTAACATGTAAAAAAAGGAAGCTAGGTAATTAAATCAAACACTCACTTTCTTGCAAGAGAATATTTATGAGGTGCCAAGTAGGACACAAGCCACTGAGACTCCAGGGAACTTAGACTCTGGGAACCCTAAAATAAGTCCAAACCTTTGAGAAATATCTAGTGAAATATAAATATTCATCTATGAAATTACTTTTTTCATCTTAGGACACAAAAAGGACTTGATTATGATTAAATAAAAAAGGCTATAAGGGAATTTAACGTAGATTGTGTTGTCATTACATGCATACTAGACACTGCATATATCATGGTGAAACATAAGTTCATGAATTTTCATAAAAGGATGTTGATAAAAAAGGGACAAAAAATTAGGGGACTTCTAATGGAGCATTTTAAGTGGGTTCCCCCACTTCTTTGAATAAGGGGGTGTTTTGGCCACAACAAATGAAATCTTTATGTGGAAAATGCTACCCCATTGCTTGGAACCCAGACTAAAATTATCCAATAATTGACCAAATAGATGAGTAATCTGAACTCTATCTGATAAACTTTGATTATAAAAAGATCTCAATTTTATTCCAACATGTAGCATTCTGGTATCTAATGCTTTCTAAGGTCATTTTTTGCATTAGTGATGGGGTGGATTACTTTGGTAAGCTCAAGTACATGTACGACATGAAAAAGTTTTGAAAGGGTTTTGCTTTTTATAGAATTTTGAGTGTCAAAGGAAGGCTTGAGGATTGCTCTACTTCCAACTGGGTGTCTATAGTCATGACAAATATGTTTTTGGTCTCACTTTTGGCCTTGTTCCATTGTCAAGCAAGCTAGAAATTCCATGATGAGGGTTTCCAAAATCACCCTTTTTTGAGGAAAACACTTTACATATATATTTTTTGACAATTATAATTTTTTTGATATGGTATTTGATGTTTGGTCCGTGAGGGTTGGAGACCAAAATAGTTGAGGTGTATGGTAACTTTAGTAGGATTCCAATATCTAAATGACCTTTCAGTTAATTATCAATTTATAGTACCCTTTATTTTAATTTGAAGTACTTACAATGACTTTGATTGGGGTATAACTTTTCTTACTTCACTTGCTCAATGTTTAATTAGTGGAAGCATATTTTATAATCCTCTATGCTAGTTTCAGCTGAGCTATTCTTAATTTTGTTAATTTAAATGGATGATATTCATTGAATGTTCAAATGAAATTCACATAAAATAAATGGCTTGCCATTTGGTATTCAAAACCTACAATCTTATAGGACTACATTATGATGACATTTTATTTTATACATTATCATTTATTTTGATTCAATTACTATACCTCATGCATGTTCATATTAAACATCTAGGAATAAGAAGAGATAAAAATAGACATTTTTATAGAGTTCCTCTATTTCATAACATAAAAATTTATAAACATTTATTTGATGTTCTTTCCTATAAATAATGGAAACATATAATTGTAGATTGTTGGCCTTTTTTTTTGTATTAATACTCACCAAAGTATTTCATAACATACTTTTTAAAAAAAAGATAATTCCAACTAGGTTTTGATGTAATTCTATGAGAAATTTATGTTTCAGTATGCAAGAAATAAGATGTGTGGGACATATAATGGTTAAATAGAGAAAGAAAACATGGGAAAACGATAGTTTTGAATGTAAGTGATCATTTACATTGTGACAAAATTCCTTATTTATATATTTGTAATTGATTCCTCATATACAAGGCTCATAAGTGCATAGTATTTGGGTAGTTTGGGATACTAGTTAGCATTTGGACTACATGTTTTGACTATTCATAGTAATTCTTTTAGTTTGTCCAATTTATATATAGTGAATTAGTTCTATTTAGACTCATATATGCATAATTTATTGCATATGGTTTGTTCAAATTCACTTTTAAGAGGAACTTGCCTAATATTGTTTAGATTTAATGGTTGACTATAATTATGTAGATTCTTCAACCTCCTAGATAGGTGAAACATGTCTAGTTCTCACTTATCCTCAGTTGAATAACTCTATCAAATTTGATGTAAGTTTATCGTGATGAAGCCCAAGCTATAAGGATCTTTGACTTCCCATATTGATGACAAGTGAAAGCATCACTTGGATTCTTTATAGATTGATTTCAGCAAAAATTTGAAGTGTGAGCTTGGAATAAAGTTGAACATAAATAATTTCTTTAAATCTCAAAGATTTTAATATTGGGCCATGTGGCACAATCTTAGAACATCAAATCTTGTAGAATGTCAAAAAGGGTTCTAAGGCATAATATCCTCCTAAGCCTAAGATTGAGACACATGCCTCAATCATTGAGAGTTAGAACTTTAGGTAAGGCTACATGGATAGAATTTTATGGATCGTTATAATCATACCACATGGATAAATCGTGTAACTAAGAGTGGTGGAAAATAACAAGATTGATTGGTAAGTGGAACCCTGAGACTATCCAATTATCTCAATTATGGAGAGGTCAGAAGGTAGGAGAAAAATAAATCCAATTAAAATCCCAAAGATTCCCACACTCTAAAATATTTGGACTTGTATCAATCTTGATGACTCAAATCTCATATAATATATATAAATAGTCAAATAGCCCATTATTTCTAAACTATCTATGTGTTTGGATCCTATGAATGTAGAGTTTAGATAAACAACTAACATAATAAATAAGTGAATACCTACCCAAATCTTGAGATTTTGCTAAGTGGCATGATCTGAGAGACCCATAGTTTAGAAGACATTACAAGACCCGAGATCCCAAAAACTAAGATTGGATGGAATAATATCAAAGGCACACATATATGAGATGTGTGTGAAATTTGATGGTTCAATAGAGAAATAAAATATAAGAAGATGTCATTTTCATCCAAAAGTCATCATTTACTTTATGACAAATTCACTTCTTCATATATTTGTACCTTATTGACACACATTACTATTTTTATTGAAATAGACAATGAGAATAACTAGATAGAATGACATGTTTAAACTTATTCATCTATACGGTTCTAAGATAGATGATATGTCTCTAGTTTAAAGGATTTGACCTTTTTCTACTTAAAACAACCACATTATTTTGTCATACTTCTCATACCTTATTCCCCATTTTAAATTATGTGTCAAATTATATTTATCTAATATCAAGTTATTTGGGTCCTCCAAAACATTGTTCTTTAAAAAATGGAAATAATTATCTTAATCTATCCTCAATCATTTCTTATTGAGATTTAGAATCTAAACCTTCTATGAATGGACATGTTTTCTCTCTAGTTTACCTCATGTAGCAAGCATGATTCTAACAAATTGAAGTTTAACAATTTAAGGATTGAATAGATGGTCATATGAAGAAGTAGATCTAATTTGAAAAAAAATCAATTATTATAAGATACATAAAGGTCTACACCAAATTTGTTTAATCAGGTTTTAAACTATAAGCTTCCCCATGCTAGTCATTTAATATGTTGTTATTCCTTATAACTAGGAAAATTCCTTCGGTGTAATGTGATCACCTAGTTCATGATAACAATTAATAAATAAATTCATTTCTAAGAATATTAAATAATGATGCATGCCATCACTAAAAACCATTGTTATCCTCTGACTAGTTGCTTATACTTGATCATTTTTTAGTTTGTCTCATAGATTTAAAACACATCTTTGAGCCCAAATCAAATGTTTGTCTACCAGGTGACTTAATGACATTATTCTTAGTTTCAAAGGACTTTCAGTAGATATTTATGTCTAAGTCCAATTTTAATGAAGCCCCTCGATCATCTAAACTTACATTGAATAGATCATGTGCATTTGATTGATCAATGCTTTAGCAATTCACTTTAAAAAGGACTAAGTCCAAGTATTTTATCCCTCCAAAATATTAATTCCAAATATCATTCTACATCGCACCATCTTGGCCATTTGGTCATTAAGTATATTTTCATCAATTTTTATAATTATATAAATTTTTTTGATCTCTGTGATCATTCCATGTGGCATCATTGCAGAGATCAGAGAGTTGTGAAATCCTTTCGACAAATATCTAAGTCTAAATATACATTTTATTAATTACCTTAGATGCTAGATATTGAATTGAATGGCCCATGTTCATTTGATTGATCATTTTTTTAGTAATAAACATAGAAAAATATTAATTATAAGTATTTTAGTTGTCCTAAAGAATGAATCACAAACATAATGCCAAATGGCACCATCTTAGACATTCAATCATTAGCTACATTTTCAATAAGCTAGATATGTCTAGATAATTCTCTAGGATCTGTGATGGTGCCACATGGCATGATTATTGAGGGGGGATATTTAGAGAGTCTAATGTAGTTAAAAGTGTTCTAAGGACCCTAGGTCACCAAAATCACCCCCCGTGGTGTGATATTGATGACCTAAATGCCTTAGGAAGCCTATGGAATCTCAAAAGCACCAGATACCCAATGTTATTTAGATTATTCAATGTGGAAACATCTAGTAACTTGGGTGCATGGTGATCGATACATTTTTATTGAGACCTCTGAGACTTGAATGCTTATGGTGGTGCCATGTGGCATTTTGTGCATTCAAAACCTTGGAGAAGGGAGGGAGAAGTGGAAAATTGAAATGATAGATGGGAGGTAGATTTTTGGTCACTTGGATATGTCTAAAAAACTCTTTGTGTCTATAATTATACCACATGACATGATCATAGAGGTCGAAGTGTTAGATTGTCTAGCTCAGTTTAAAAGGTTTTCAGGATCACCAGAACCCAAGATCATGCAACATGGTGTGAAATCAGTGATATAGAGCCATTGGGAAACCTAGGAAAATATAAAATCCTTTTCTACTATGGTTAGGTGAGATGTTATCAAGTGAAAACACCCAATAACATAAGCCTGTAGGCAGTTGATACATTGCCATCAAGTCCTACGATCCCTATATGCCAGCGATGGTACCATATGTCAACATCTCATGCATTTAAGACCCCATAGGGGAAGGGAGAGCTGGTAGGGAAAATCAATTATTAAGATGCATTTGTTAAATGTGATCATGCCACATGTCATGGTTACATTAGACTAGATCCATAACCAAATGTAAATCTTAGTCAATACCTACATAGATAAGGAAAATGATAGAAAGTGAAGGAAATCACCCAGAGAGATAAGGGAGTGCCATGTAATGGCTATGAATAGCAGGACTTAAAAGGAAATATTTTTCATAAAAATTAGTGAAGTTACATATTAATACTTACTGAGTAACTTTAATTTTGAAATAATTAAGTCATTACATTCTAGGAATGTGGATTTTCTATATAAAAATATAATGGATATGATCGACTATCCAAGATAGTAAGGTTAGGGATTATGTAATGTTCTAAGCGATTATAATTTATAGAAAAATGTCAACATACACTATTCAAGAAGAGAAATAAATGACACATATTAGTAGCATATATTGCTATTTTGTTTTCTTTAGATATGCAATGTAAACTATAAGATCAAAGAATCTAATATACAATTAATTTAATTCTTTTCTCCTTATATCGCGATGTTAAAATCCTATAATTATCATTTTTTCTTTTACATTTTTCTTTTTGAATGTCCTAATTTATAATAAAATCGAAGGTTCTTGTCTTATGAATATAACTATATGATTTTGAGAAAATAAATTTAAGAATTAATTAGTTTTACAATTTTTGTCAAGTAAACATTTTCCCTGATAGTTTTATCTTAAAATAACCATTATTTTAACATCTAGATAACTTTGTTGTACTATATCTATTTATTTGTATCTTATAATAAAATAATAAATCAATATTTATAATTATTTTAGGTGAATCCAGTTACAAATACTGTCTCCATATTATTAGTTTTCTATAAAACATTAACTACTCTCAGAAATGGTACATGCTACATGTTGATAACTTGACTATTTTTTGGCACCAATAGCATTGATAATTATAAGGAGAGTAATTAACTATTTTATTAATGATGTAATTTAATTTAATCTAGAACTAATAACACTTATTTTAAAATTGTGGAAGGTTTATTTCATTTGAAGAATCAAGTTTACAAGATGTTTGTATTTTCTTAAAGTGTTACAAATTGCAGAGTGATATAAACTATAACATTTCATCTTCATGAAAGAATGTATACATTATATATTTTATGTAATTTTTTTTTATATTTCTTGAAATGTTGATAATATCCACATTAGGTTGCACCATTCTTCCAAAATGGTTGTAA
This sequence comes from Torreya grandis, assembly GCA_037957365.1. NCBI lineage: Eukaryota > Viridiplantae > Streptophyta > Pinopsida > Cupressales > Taxaceae > Torreya > Torreya grandis. The sequence continues at coordinate 859,316 of JARHVA010005735.1, read as the reverse complement.
ATGTGTTTCTAATGGTAATGTCTTAAATTTTATATTTAGTATCTTCATCATTGTTAAATTCCAATGGTATATGTTTGTTATCATTAGATTACTTTTTTTTTTAGAGTTAACTGAATGTAAATTTTTCATTTGTATATATAAATTTAAGATATACAAGGGATTTATTGATGGATTATTAAAAAAAATAAAAATTGTAATTTATGTTTTATATTATTTCTTTATTGTCTCCCTTGGCTTGTGTTCAATATGGTATTTGAAAGATGATGAATCTTAAAATTGTATAAGGTTTGAGTGTAGGTTAACTGGGATAAATCCCTACTACTGATATTTTTAAAACAAAGGAATACATTTCTTATATTGTAGCTATGATGAGTGATTTTCATGTGCTAATTGACACTAGTCTATTTTTAAGTTCATAACTTGTACTTTTTTCATGAATGATGTCAGCACTAGATAATTTTTACCATTATGCATATCAAATTCTCCATAAAATTTAAAATGAGATTTTTAAATACCTATGATTATCAATAATAATACCCATTAACTAGAATAAACATGCCAGATATTGAGTGTAATGAGAAGTCCATGGGATCTAAATCTTTTCGTATGAATGAAAAACTCAATTAAAATATCCTTCAAATACTCTTCAAAACATGGAGTCTCATGCTCAAGTATTTGGCCTTCATGATGAATAAAAAGGGATTTTAGCTAGAAAAATTGATGTCTTTTATTTGACTAACCTACCCATATAGGATGAAGATTTATGAAAATATAATGATCTACTTAGTAATAAAGGTGTTGTGGAGCTATATTATGATTCCTAGTAGTGTCGTAATTTAAATTACAATTTTTTTATAATTTTAGATTATATTTTTTAGTGTGAGTACAAACCACCATTACATTATAAAATTTATTACATGTGTGATAGGAGAACATTATTATGGTGAACATCCCTCTAGTAATATATTTGTATAATACGTTAATAATAGTGTTGTTGTAGAATAGTAGGTGTTTTGGTAGTGGGCCTATTCATGGACTAAGCTAACTATCTAAATTAGATTCAAGCTTATTCCAATACATCATAGGCCTTGACTCATCTTTTATTGCTTAAAATTTGACACTTTACTTCACTAGAATTTCTTTAAATAAGGTACAAACTTTATGTTTTCACTTAAAGCATAATTGAGAAGGGACTGAAGTCTATGTTGTGATAGTTGTTGCATGGTGCAAATTTATCCTTCATGGAATTTAGTTAGTGCAATGATGGTGATTCATTTAAGGTTGTAAGCCTTTGGTAACCTTGGATTTAAGGCATTTAGACACTTAAGTGGTAATTGGGTCTCTAGTTGAGGGACATAGGCTTAGGTTGATGCTTAGGCACAAACATCATTACAAGGCATAGATTCCTAACCATATTTATAACATTTTATATCCTAGGTGTAGGGATCCTCATTAGCTATAAGCACACCATATATAAGTTAGATTATAAGCTTGTAAGATATCAACACACATTATATATAATCAAATATTCAACCCATTAGATTTTGTAAAAAGCTTCATCATTAACTAAGCTTGACAAAAATACATATACAAGTTAATACAATACAGTTATAAGTTAATACAAACTAAGCAAATTATCAACTTAAGATGTTAAAGGCGCAAAGGATCATAGGTGAACATGGGCATTACAATGGGGGAGCATCAATGGCATCCCAAACTAAGTTATAACTTTAATGGTGAATATAACATCTACAATAAATCTGTTAGAGCTTCACTACACTAGTCTCCTCTCTCGCTAACTAGACTCAGCTTCCTTTTATATATCTTAAGAGCATCTTAGGATCATGGGTAATGAAGCATGTCAATCACTGAGCTAGTATTGAACATATACATCCCTCTATCTCCACTATGCTTATTTATAATGAGTATTCACTATCCCATGCCCCTACTTCCCTATGATGATTAATTCAAAAAGGAGTTGTTAGTCACCTACCAATTGGCTCCACTAGATGATAAAATATCTATCATGACAAGTGATTGCATCATGCCTACATGTCTAATATGTTGGTAGGAAGCCTATACTTAGATGGATTTAGAGTCAAACATTACCCGATACATAACCATTTTTCCATCCTTAGACTATCCTTCTAGCACCTTAGGTGCACAAAACTTGTGCATAGGCTCCTTTAGTTCCACCCTGAAGTCTTAAAAACCTTGAATTATGAGCTTGATTTCTTTAGTAAAACTATCTAATTTTATGGAGTTAGAACTGAGGGCAAGCACATATTTTTTTTATCAAATTCTTTCCAAATTATTACAAACTTTATTTTTCCTTGGCTATGACTCTATCGAGGATTTCTCCTTGTTTATAGGGCTTTATTTGTAGTGAATGAAAGAAATCTTCTAGGTCTTGCTCTTGAGTCTTGATCTTGGTGCTCAAAGTGTTGAAATTAACCATTATATAATCACACTTGGCCTTGATTATAGTGTATTCATATGCCATAACTTCATCTTTATCTCTTTTTGCCACTTTGAGGTGCATGTCGATGATCGATGCTTGAGTGGAAAAGTTGTAAAATATTACATCAGTTACTTTGCACCTCCTTTGAGCTTCATGAAGATGTATTTCACCCCTTAAAATTTTATGATGAGCTCTTATTTTATTTTATTTAAAGGGTCCTCTTCATCTTCTATCACTACTTTCACCCTCAATCTTGGGAGCATTTGTTCCACTAGTGCATGCACCTCATCAACCTCTGATAAACTCAAAGTGTCGATGCCATCTAAGAGGGATGGATTAACTTGTTCCATGTCCTTGACTAGTTTCTATAATTTAGACCTAATTTTATTGATATTTTATTATTCATCTAGTGTGTTCTTATTCTAGTTTGAAGCTCAAACATCATTGATGATGTTCTTGTGTGCTACCTTGAAATCTATTTGGAGGAGGGCATTAGACGACCTTACTAAATTCATTTTATGGAGTTAATAATAAGGGAGTCCTATCCTTATTCTTATTATTCTATGTTGAGGATCGCCTTATGTGGTACCTTGAATTGAGGTTCATCCATATAAATGCCGAAATCAAAAGATAGTTATTTACACATTAGTATCATGGAGGATCTATCAGGCATATACTTCATCACATAATAATCATCATCTATGAACCCCTTATGTGCTTTTTATCATAGGCTTGACTAAACTTCCTCTTTTTGGATGGCCATCTTTATCTATTTAGGCTCTTCTTCATCATAGCTAGCACCTTCTTCAATGTTTCCCTATGATATGTCTTGTTTTTACAATAGCGATTATTCCTTAAACTTATCCCTTTCATCCATTTTTTTCTTTATTTCAATTCCATCTTCACCCTCCTAATTTATTTGTATTTCACTTGCACTCCCTATTTGTTTTTGAAACACACCATTATCACCTTCCTTGTCTTTAGGTGCCTATTCCTTACTTGGGCATGCCTGTAGTGAAACCTCCTCTACTGTGCTAGTGGGGGCACTAGGCACCTCTACTGCTTTATCCTTTATGGTTTTTGTACTTATGACAACCCTTTTTTCTAGCATCTCTTTCCTCATCTTCTCCTTTTCAGCCTTTCTCATCTCTACCTTCCTCTTCTTTACCAATATGGCCATATTTCTTCCTTGACACTTATCTCCTTGGTCTCTTCCTTGTCAATTTATGCCTATGTCATGCCCTTGGCCTTCATAGCCTCCTTTCATTCTAACTCTAGAACCTCTTCTATATGGTTCTGATTGAGGCCTATTTTTTTCTATCAACACCTCTTCTCTTCCTCAAATTGCTGAGGCTGAATTCTAGATCTAAGGTTGGGGAAATTGATATTTTTACTTCCCCAAGCATGACAATAGTTCCACCTTGGAGATATTCATCGATTTCTTTAGCATTGGTATGTTCCTTATTTTTTTCTTTTTGGAAGTTATACAATTTCATCCCTCCTTTTTAATTATTCTTGTGCCCACTATGATTTTGCTTCCTCTTGCACCTCTTGTACCTCCAACTCTTCTAAGGTTTTTGTGGCCATTGCCACTAGCCCCTTAGAATTCTCATTTTTCTTCTCTTTTGGCTTGGGCAAGGCAATTACTAGAATGAAGACCATGCACTTCTTCCTTGCCATAGAAGGGGAAACTTCATCTTTGAAGGTGGTCTTCAAATGAATTTGATCCTATAATTCCTCCAAGGTTTATCCTCACTTCTTCTGAAGGTATTTTATTGGTACCACTAGCCCCAACTCTCCTTATTCATTGACTTTAAGGGGAGATCATCATCTTTGCTCATGGGTGAATTTTTTTTTCCTTGGCTTCATCTCATTGAAGAGCATGTGGATGTGCCCAAAGATCACTTCTCTCTTGAGGGGATAGATGTTGGTGCCATCCAAATCATCATATTCATCCTCAATTTATTTACTCCCTAAGTGCATGTATTATTGCCTCAACCTACATATTACTGCATCCATGATATTTATTATGATATTCACTTATTGCACATTGGGGATTCTATGTAGTGCCTCCCTAAAGTACTTGGATGAAAATGCATAAGGTGGTTGCAGCCAACTTGAGTGATTCCTATCTATGAGTTCTAATTAAATTATTTATGAGTCTTTAACATGGTGAAAGTTGTCATTACAAATAGACTCTGTGGGAGTTTCTCCAAGATGCACCATTCTTCTCCAAAAGATTCAATGTAACAAGTGCACCATCTAATTATGAATTATCTATAATTTGAGGTGAAAGTAATGGGAATGTGAAGTTCTTATACTTAAGCATTGAGGAGTCAATATGTGATGGGAAGACCCAAAATTTGTCTTCATTACCATCATGCACACTGATCTGGTCCATCATAATCAGGATCAACATGGCACACCAAAAAAAGGTATCCTTTTCATTATAGCATTTGAGCATGTTCTTGATCATGTCCTATGTAATGAACTTGGTGATAGTGAACCTCATCCCCTACATGCTATGGTACGTAATGCACAAGTAAGTTTTTATCACATCTTCCCACCATCTGCCTAAGTATAGTTTTGAAATCACTAGATGCATTGCTTCCCTTTTCTCGATATCGTTGATGTCCTTGATCAAGAATGTGAATCTTAATTTTTAGTAGCTTAGGAGATTATTTACCCTTTCAACTTTGACATCATCTGCCATGATTTGGCTGATGTCTATGCTAGATCTTGGGAGTTTGATGACTCAGCTGATAAGGTTTTTGAAAAGCCTTATGTACCTCTTTACAAAATAGAATCTATCACTATGGATACATGTGAGAAGGAATTGCACAAGTTCCTCTATCTTATTAGAACTTGGTAACTCATAGAGTTGTGTCATGTTGGGTGTCATTAGCTTGCCCTAGATATAGACATCAAAGAGCATTTCACCTTGTGAAGTCTTTTCCCATATGTCTACCAACTAGTTTTATGCTAGGTTATTCACATTGTTGGAGATTTAGTGATTATATTATTTTAGGTGGATGTTGTGGGCAAATCATGCCCAATTTTCTACCATCAACACTTATTTAGGAAATTTCATATCCTAATACAACATCTTCTTGAGCATCTCTAGATCAACTTGGGTGATTCTCACCCATTCATCTATCGATGATATTATTTTCACAATGGTAGCTTATATTTCTAATCACACTCTCTTAGCATTTTTTTCATCTATTGTGGGATCGACCTCATCTAATTTTTATCCATCCTAAATCTTTTAGTGTTGAGCCTTGGTCTATTGATCTTTTTGAAGCCCTCAATATTTATTGGTGCTTCACACAATTGTGAGGTCCATGACTATATGATCAAATCTCAAGTTTTATGTGATGATAGTGGATAGCTTGGCATCACCTTAATTTATAACTATTTGGTTATTTCCCTAATCATGCCCCTTTCTCTCCTCTACCAATCTCATATGGAATGCAATAATTTCCTTTACACAATCATCCACTTTTTGCATTCAGGGGTGCTTAGGGTCTTGTTGTAGTAGGGATTTTTAGTTTATCTCTCTGGTTCATTATATTTTATCTTATTGTCTATTTAAAAATTCAAATTAGCACAAGGTTTATAACCAAGTATAGTCAATTATTCATTATTCTGTATCTCTACTTCTCATTTTCCACATTAATTGCAGTTCATTAATGATGTGGTGGTGCCTAAACTCCTAGAAATTTTATACACCCCATAAAATCTACAAAACTACTCTATTATTTACATATTCAGTGCAAAGTATTCTACTGCACCATCACCACATTAAATTCTCCTAATAACATTTTAGTGAAGTGACATGTAGTTTAAACAACCACTTCTTGCCTTACTTTTTATGGATGCTAGCTTGTCTTGATGATATTCTTCTACACTCTTTTCCTTTGGCATGACCTTCACCTTCAATATGCTAAGATGGGCACATCACCTCACATGCACATGATCCAACCTCCTCAATCCCATTTCTTTTTTAGTTAAAATTCAGTTTCAAGCATGCTTATCTACCTTTGTCAATTTCACTACACTTTAATCTTCTTGCCTTAGCCCTTTCTACCCAATATAAATCACTTCCAGTGGCCCTTCAGCATGTCATTCTTATCTGAACTCTTGAACATGATCGTTTTTATGCTTCTTCACTCTCTCTTGTATGAATCTTCTCAGTTCACCTTTGATCTAATTCTGATGAGTTCCATGCACCTAGAGACTTAGGTATCTAGCATAGGTGCTTAGGAAACAACATTTCTTGACTCACATGAATGGAACTACACTTGGAAGCATTGAACTAGCCCTTTTGTGGGTGTAAAGATACCTTGCTTCTTAAACCTTATCGACAAAGATCTAGTGCAATTTGTATCACATTAAAAAAATTCACACACCCATAACTTAGGTATTTGGCATTAGGCACTTGAAGAGCATCCATTATCTACTCACCTAGCTAGAATTATGTGTGAAAATGACAAAAACATTCTAACTGACAACCTCAAAGTGCCACTTATTCACTAGCAAAATAAAAAATTAATTTATTTAGATTGCACAAATCCTTATTCTGGTAACTCAATACAACTAAGTCATGAATAATAAGATAGTTTTTTATGGTGCCAATGTAACCCTATTTCCAATAAAGATTCAATCAGTTGCCATTGAAATTCCCATGGAGAATTTCACCAAATAACATACATATTTTACATGCATCAATATCTAAGATGTGGTGGATGATATATGGGCCCATCCACTTTATCTATAGCTTGCCTCTATCCCTAATATACTTGTATTTATAGAGAAAAATGAATGCCCCTTGTATTAGCACCTTGTGCTTTATATGCTTGTCATGCTAGAGCTTTTGGTGAAACTTTTTTATCTACAAGTTCCACATTTCTTGGGCACACATATCATCTAAACAATCCAAGTCATAAAACCTTGCATTCATTGACTCTTATTCATCTAACCAACCAATGTGCATGATGCATAATCATGGCACCAAGAACTCCATTGGTATGATCAATTCAATGCTAAACACCAATTGAAATGGTGTAGTCTTCTTTTGGTGCTTGTAGGTTATTAAATGTGCCCACAACACTTATGACACTCAATATTCCCAATACCTATGACCAAATTTGCATATCTCTTTGAGTCATGTCTCCCAGATCTTGTTCAATACCTAAACAACTCCATTTCCTTGGGGATGGTAAGGTGTTGTCTTATGGTATGCCACCATGTCCTCTATTATTAGGATCCACATAGTTTCATTTATGAAGTGTTTTCCCTGGTCACTAGTCAAATTGAGTGGGAACCCATACTCGCTTATGATGTTTTCCCATATGAATCTTGTGGCTATGGTGACTATGTAGTTTTCTATTGGAATGGCCTCAACCCACTTGGTGAAATAGTCAATGGTCTCTAGAATGTACCTCACATCTATGTGCCATGATATTGGGGTAATTGGACAAATAAATTCAATGGTGCATTTGTCTAATGGTTCCTAGGAAAGAATGGGGATAAGAGGCATCTCATCCTGATGGTTGGGCTTTCATATGTAATAGCATATGTTACATGCCTTACCAGAATCCTTTGCATCTTGAAATAGACTTGCCCACCACAAGCCTAATAATAAAACCTTGTACATCATTGCATTTCCTACATAATGACCTCCTTATATCCCCTCATACACCTCATGAAGGATGCAGTCCTTTCATGATCCAAGATACATGAATGGAAAACTTTATCTCAGCCTAATTCGTATAGTTTATAAATGATGAGCTAAAAAGGGGGAGCACAAACTACAATATGTTTCTTTTCTTTTATTTTCATTGTTTGGGGTGTAAATATAGATGTTATAAAGGAATCTATCTCCACCAAGTCTTAGGGGCATGCTATATTCTGTACAATTGCACATTTGACAAATCATTCTCAATTGTCGTTGTTACATCGCTAGAGTGTATATGGGACAAATTATCTAGCCCCAAGTTTTGTTTTCCATGTTTAATGATAATGAAGAACTAAAATTCTTGAAATAAAATTATTCATCTAAAAATGTTCCCATGGAGAATGGGATTATTCATGAAGTCTTAAGCTCCTTGTGATCTATGAACAAGATGAATAGTGTCACCAATAGATGTTGTCTAAATTTTTTCAGGGCTTATACCATGGTGAAAGCCTCACACTCAATCCTAGTTTATTTTTGCACTACCTTTGCTAATTTAATGATCATAAAGTACATGGGATTATGTTTTTCACTTTCACCTGGTTGCATTAGGATTATACTAATCATAGAGCTAAAAGCATCAACATGGATGTGGAATGTGGTTATCTAGTCAATAAATTAGAAGATAGGAATGCTATCAAATATCATATTTAAGGTCTCAAAGGAATCCTCTTATGCTCCACCCAAGCAATATAGGCCATCCTTATCTAATATCTCTTTTAGTAGCACCATAATCTTTAGATAGATCCTTATGAATTTTCTATAATATCCATAATGGCATAGAAAGATTCAAATATATTTCTATGTGGAAGAAGTGTAGAGCTGAATGATGATGGTGATCTTCACTGAATCGATAAGCAAACCATCCTTATAGATGATATGATCGAGCAAGGTTCCAAATGATGTCTCAAAGATGCACTTTTTTAGGTTCAAGGATATTTGAAGCTACCTAAATCTCTCAAACATTAGGCATAGGTTGTCATAATGGTCCTTGATGAGGCCATACACCTTCTAATAATCTTGATAAACTTGAAGGAACTTATGGATGAAATCTTTGGACATGGTTATCACCACTCTAGAGAACACAACTAGTGCAATCTTGAGTCTAAAAGGCTATAAGAAAAACAAACCCATTCAATTTAAAATTTGGTTTTGGGCTTGTCCTCCTCCTCAATTTGGATTTGGTGGTAGCTAGAGAAACCATCAATGAAGGTATATATTTTTTAACCTATGACACCTTCTAGGACATCATCAATTAATGAAGTTAAGAAGGGGTCATTGACATAGGTGGCATTCAACATTATTTATTTGATGCAAATGTGAATTAAACTATCCTTCTTAATGCTTGTTACTATTGGGCACACCCACTTGAAATCATACATAGGTTAAATGACCCATGTGGACATCATTAAAATGATTTCTATTTGGACCTTGGCCCAAAGGTTGGGATTCAACTTGTAGGGGCACTCTTTGACTAGTCTTGCATCATAAATTAGATTTATGCTCATCTTTCCATGGAATGTGTATGTGACATTCATATATAGATAATTCCTAGGGATAAAGTCTTAAAACTCCTTTTATAGGTCTATGATGCATACTAGCTCCACATTAGACCAATAGGCACCTAAAGTAGCCATCTTTCACTCTTTTTCTACATTGGTGTCCACTTTGATGGTCTGTAGTGGTGTGAAGAAAGGCTCATTCTTCTCCTACTGTGAGTCCTTAAATTTTTGAGTTCCCTCTACTATCTCTACATGATTATGAGTGGGGTCTTCTTCATTAAGAGTGTTATAGTTTACTTAACACACAAGCTTTCTTCTTGAGGTTAGTTTTTTTCTAGTAGCCCTCCTTCCAAGTTTCACTATATTATTCACTTAAGTCATTATTCTGCATCTATTCCTTAAATATTGTTAGGAGTGTCAGCCTTTATTCCCTATGCATGTCTTTTAGAAACTCCTTGAGGTTGGTGTTTACTAAAACATAACCCTCTAAATTACTTGTAGTGGCTCGACCAACTCCGTGTTCTATTTTGTAAAAGGAGAAGGTTTGCAAAAACTTCTCCATAAGAGCATCTCAATTGGTTATATCTCAGTGTGGCTCATTTAACACATACCATGCTTGTGTTTATGTCTTTAGAGTCCTACAAAAGGTGTGTACTTATAAGTTTTTTAGGGCAATTACACTTTATTCAATCCATGTATGTTAGCATAGATGCACATATACCATGAGGTCAGACTCACCAAAGTGTGCAAAGATATCAAGTTATTATTACTTCTCTTAAATATAGTGTAAATGGTCACTTTTACCTCTAGATAGGTTGGCAACATAGACCTTTGTGCTTCCTAGTAATGTGGGGTAGTGATTTTAAAGGCATACATTAGTTCACCCATTCTATCTGTCCCTTTACTGATGCATGCTTCAAGGTTGTGGACATACCTTTCCACTAGGTTGATCCCTTAAAATTTTGGGAGTGGTGTAAGCTTACCTTTGCTTAGGTAGATTACCTTCTTTCCTTTTTCCTTATGGCACATGACACATCATTTTAGAGGATGACCAATTTGGACCCAACTCATCTTCACAAGATTTGGCACCTTTGCATGTAATAAGCGGCATCTATGACAGGTAACCTCATAATCTTCTTTAACCCATCAGTCATAAGTGACATTGGTGGTGTTTGATGTTGACTACCCATCCACCCAATAAATCACTCTTTAATTAAAAGGGTGGATATTATCAGTTATATATATGGTTTTACTCATCCTCTTAATCAAAAAACTCCACATAGGTAGTCCTTGGTCACTTGAAAAGGGGACCACTACCATTTCCTTTCCATTTTTTAAGGTCATATATCACTTCTTGAATCACATATATACATTTTAGGCATAGCATCAAGGCCTTCCTAAAATCATTGGATAGTTATCATGTTCAACCATCTCAATAACCTCAAAGTCAATGAGGAATTTAGTTTCCATAATATCTATAATGTTGCCCTTTATAATTTTGATTAGCTACATTAAAGTCTTATTGGCCATGAAGAGTACATGGGGTGAATGCCTCAAGGTTGGCCTACCTATATTTTTCCATGCATTCTTTGTCACGATATTAACCTCAGTACTAGTGTCAATCATTATCTCAAAGATGGACTATACATTAGTGATGGCATTCACTAAGAGTTCTTGGTCATCCTCTATGTTCTATGTATGCCTAACCTCTCACATTCTTCCCATACATGGTGTAGAAACATTAATTGATTATTAACCTACATGTTCTAAAATTATTTTATTTAATAAAGGTATCATCCATTCTTTCTATAGGAGGTGCAATATTTTTGTTAACTCTTACACTTCAGCCCACTTGTCATCCTATTTTTTGTGAGAAGTAGTAGCCTATGCCTCTAAGTCTCATGGCAGTTAGTAAACTCCTTATATGTTCTAGATCACACTCATGAATTATTATAGTATGTGTTTTTGGAATATAGGGTTTGGATAAGGTACACCCTTAGGTTCAAATCACATAATGTACTCAGTATAGGTCAACATCCGATATTTTAGGCACAACTAGTGGTTGAGTGACAATCCCACTTTGAGTAGTTGCCTATACTTTGATTGACTTTGTACATGTTGGTTACACCTTTAGAGCCTATTTTACCTCTTTAAGCTCATGCCTCATCATCCCTATGCCCTTGTTGGTGTTGGACCTACCTTGGGTTAACATTTTGTACAAGATGGTACATTCCTCAATTGGATGTGGTCCTTAGCAATACCTGCACATTAGATGTATCAAGAATTCACATTGATAGTGCTCTATCTACTTGAGCTTTTAACATGATCAGAGTGGGAATATTCCTCCACCATTTCCTCTGCCTTGCCCTCTTGGACCTCTTTGGTTCCTATAGTAAACATTTTACTATCCATAGCCCTCATTTCACTAGTTTTCCTACTCTTCAACTATTATAGTTTCCTACCATGGACCTCTTTTCATGTTTTGGTGCATCTCATTAGTTACTCAGTATTTATCTATGGTCTAAGTATAGGTGTCACATAACTTTAAATAGAGGGTTATGCTAACTTAACTAGTGCATTACAATAAATGGTAATTGCAAATATCATGCACCTCATGAAAAACTTCAAAACTAAGAAATAGTGTGCACAGATTACTATGAGGGTGGTTATTTTTATTATTACTATTTATCTTGAGATCTATTCACCATAACCCACTTGGAATTTCTTGTAATGATCTAGAAGTTAGTTTTTGTAGTTCGGATGCCATAAACATAATTTACACCTCTATGAAGGAACTAATTCCTATATCATCACTCCTAATGACCTTAGATCTGAGCATGGATTGAAGTGATTCTCAAAGGTCTGTGAATGTTTTCATGGATAGCACCATTTTCAAATGTACTAGTAATCCTATTAAAAACCATTGTGTATAATAGGAGCAGTAAATATCATAAAGTATCTTGGAAAAAAGAGTCTTGAATATAGAATCATATAAATACATGCTCTCTAACAGTTACTGGTTGATCTCCTTGAGTGTGGTGATGCTCTACTTCCCAAACTCCTTTAACAAGGCTTCCTTTAGGGTATCATAATTGACCATAACCTAGTTAGGATAAATATTCCTATACCAAGTATGGGCATGATCAAGCAAGGTTGTCTCAAACTAGGTTACCTTTCACTCAGATTGGGTTATTCCCTAAGACTACCATTATAATTCAAACTTGAGCATATGCTCTAAGACATTCTCCATGTCTCAATACTCAGGTAGGTGCATGGCCATTTCATAATAAATCTAGGGTTGGGGAATAGCTAGTGCCTAGGAAACTTGTCTTCCTAGTACTTATTCTAGTGTTGGTCCTCCAAGTCCTGTAACCACTAGGCTAGGCATTGTTCCTATAGTTGTTGTGGGTGATACCAAAGATGATGGTGTCATAATATTGACTAGTGATACAAGGCCACTTCTTATGAGCTCTTACCCAGGCTATGCAATTAACATTGGCTAAACAGGGGTACTTACACTCAAATTTTACCTAGTCAAGATATCACCTCAAGGTTTAGAGGTATCTTCAGCTTACCTTTTCATACGAGATAACTTTTTCAGTCACAAAGTTATAGTCTAAATATATAAATTGATCAAAGTCTAATTTCATAATGAAGTCAGTTGTCAATCTTCTATCTTTGTATGGGTGATCTAGCATATGAGCTTATTTTATTGGTTCAAAGGAGGTAGGTTCATTTGATGCATCTCCAATGGTCAAGTTTTGAAGGGACCCTAAGAATTCACTTATAAAATATGGAGTTTGTTCCATGTCCTCAAGGGCTCCTTCCTCTTGGTGTGGTTTCGATTAAAGAGATCAATCCCCATACCCATTCCACTCGCTATGGGTCCTCTCAAAACTTCTAAGTTCCTGATATTCTATTATTTCATACCTTTTCTTATTTTAGTTATGTCTCCTAAGCTCTCATTTTTCAACTTGCTCATCCACTTCGATTGTGCCTCACCTACATGTCCCTTTCTTCCTTATTACACTTCTCATATGCTAGAGGAATTTATCTTTCCATCCTCACTATTTTAAATCCATAATACACCATCAATTTCTTGAGTTTGGTGTTGATTTCTCTCATAAATGTGCCACTAGGTTTATGAAATAATTTATATTCTACTTCATTAAGGAAGGAGTATGTTGATACTGTAAACTCAAGCATGTAGTTGTTCAATTCCCCTTACCACCATTTTCATATTGCTCTAGACCTCCAAGTGGCATATACATTCTCAAGCCTCTCTAGGCACTCTTTCATCCACTCAAGGTGTTGTCCATAGCTTCAAATTATATGGGTTATATAAGAAGCCAACTATCCATACATTTACACTAGCAATTCACAAAATAAAATACTATACAAGGCATCAAACAAGTGGTTCTAAACCCAATTCCTTAGGTTATATCCTCTACAATTTGAATGCCTTAATGAAATTTTTTCTTCCACTCATTCTAGCCAGTGCTTGATGTTCTTGAGGGAAAGTCAAAGCATTGTCCTGGTGTAACACTGTAGTAATAAAATTCAACAGATCCTAGCAATGAAACCAAAATATTGTATAAAAGTAAGTGTCTTAGTTATGGTCCTAACCATCTATTATGCTAGCTATCTATAACAAATTCAATCTTATTTCAATGGGGTGAAAGCCTTAATGAATTCTATCATGCTCAACATTTGACACTTGGTAGTGCTAGCATCACTTTACATAGGGTTAAAATCTTATGTTCTCACTTGAAGTGCATTAGATAAGGGACAGGGGTTTGTGTTGGGTTAGTTGTGACATGATGCAACTTTATCATTTGTGGAATTGGTAATTTCAATAATGGTGATTCATTCAAGGGTACAATCAATTGGTAACCTTGGCTTTAAGGTATTTAGGTACTTGAGGGGAAATTGGGTCTTTAGTCGAGTGACTTAGGCTTATTACACACACACACACACACATATATATATACATATATACATATATACATATATACATATATATACATATATATATATATATATATATACACATCTATATATATATATATACACACATATATATACATATAGATGTATATATATATACACACACATACACATACACACACACACACACACACATATATATACATATACACACACACATATATATACATATATACATATACATATACATATACATATACATATACATATACATAAACATACATATACATATACATATATATATATACATATATATATATATATACATATACATATATATATATATATATATATATATATAGATATATATATACACACACATATATATACACACACATATATATACATACATATATACATATATATATATATATATATATATATTTATATATATATATATATATATATATATATATATATATATATATATATACAGATACAGATGTATGTATGTATGTATATATATATATATATATATATATGTATATGTATATATATATATGTATATATATAGATATGTATGTATATATATATATATATATATATATATACATAGATATGTATGTATATATATATGTGTGTGTATATATATATATATATATGTATATATATGTGTGTGTGTGTGTGTGTGTGTGTATGTATGTATGTATGTATGTATGTATGTATGTATATATATATATATATGTATGTATGTATGTATGTATGTATGTATGTATGTATGTATGTATGTATGTATGTATGTATGTATGTATGTATGTATGTACGTATATGTATATGTATGTGTGTATATATATATATATATATATATATATATATATATATATATATATATATATATATATATATATATATATACATTTTAAAAATCTAAGCAAATACACTACTTAAGCTCTTAAAGGCCCAGAGGCTCACATGTGAGCTTGGCCATTACAATCGAGAGTATTATCCGAAACTAATTTATAACTCTAACGGAAATCATAACATCTAGAATCAATCTATAAGAGCTTCAATACTCTAATCTCCTCTCTATTTAACTAGACTTGGTTTCCTTTTATAGAGATTTAGAGTGTTTTAAGATTATGGGGAATAAAACACATCGATCATTCAATTGACACTATAGGTACACATCCTAAAGTTTCTACTATGATTTTATTTAATGAGAAGTCACTTCCCCCTTCACCCACTTCCCAATGATGGTTGATTCAAAAATTAATTGCTAGCCACCTTCTAGTTGGTGCCACTAGATGATAAAACAAAAATCACAACAAGTGATTTCCTCGTGCTTAAATGTTTGTTATGTTAGAATAGAGCATGTACTTAATGGATTTAGGGCCCAACAAGTGTGGAGGATTATGATTAATAGGTTTGATGTGAGAGAGAAATAATTCATATAGTTACGTTTAATTATTTCCTATACAACATCATTATGGTCATCTAAAATGGATATTAAACATAATTTTTTACTTGAAATTTGATTGTGTATATGCATTAATTTATTTTATGTGAAATTTTATTATAAATGTACATGATGAAATTAACTTGCAACACACACAGGCTACACTAAATTTTTTTTAGCAAACTTTCAATTTATAACCATGAAGCCTCAAATGGCAGGCATAAAACATTCATTTTGAAAAAAAATTGTTTCTTCTTCACACAAAATATCACTTTGAAATTTCAACAAGCCAGAATTTCTTGAAAGAAGACAAATTTTGGACTTTTGAGCTATAAGGAGCTGTTCTGGCAAACTCTGTATATCTTAATTTGGACTGAAAGAATAAAGCTTCAATCAAGACTCTCTTTCTAAATCAAGCACCCAACAAGACAATCTCTTTCTTTACAATGGTCTCAAACCTCTGTTTGGGTGTCCAACAATCAATTGTATTTTAACATGTTTTAAAAACAAATGTCCAGCTTACATTTCCAATTGCTGAAGTTATATTTAATTCATTGGGGCAGCCCAACGCACCCAGCATTACAAGTGAGAATTTCAAACAATATATTTTAAAACAATACGGCCCAGCTTTTGACTCAACGCATTGAGCATCCAAAACAGATTTAATACGGCCTAGCTTTCTTGACTTAACACAATGGATCTCTCCGCAGTCATACGTGGCCTAGCCAACATAGAATGCCCAACATTATATTTAAAACCAATGCTCCTTTGCGCACCCCAGCAACAACAACAAGGAACAGTGCATTGATTTGCATTTTGTCACAGACCCAATATATTAAACCAGCTAGAATAATAAAAACAACACTCAATGCATTTAAAATGTTCCAAAATAAAAACAATGCCCAACAAAATGGATTTGAAGCAAAATAACAATACTTAACAAAATGAATTTGAAGCAAAAATCATAACGCCCAGCAGAATGGCAACGCCTCCTTTTCACATATTTGGATTCAGGAAACCAAGACAACTCCACTCATAAAGGAATCACACATATTTTATTAATATATATCAAAACAATAGTCACCTGGTAATATTCTGTGCTGCCAATCTTCCTCTTATGCCCCTACTCCTCCAATTGCCATCCTTTCCCCTATTTTCATGTATATTTTGTTTTTGTCTTTTTCATCGACACCAATTTGCATATGCTCCCATTTTAGCTAATTAATTCTATCCTGAGCTGGGCGCAACAGTCTCCCCAAAAATGCATACAACAATCTTCTAAACATAAGAAGATTCAAAATGGTTTAAATATTTGCCTAACAGACTATATTTGCAGGCTAATAAAAAAATAAAAACCAATTTTCAAAATGTATAAAATGGAGGGAAAACAAGACAATTAAAATAGCTACATCAATCCCAAAATGAAATAAATGCACTCTAAGTAGTGATGCTCCTGCATCATTCTTCCAACCAGTAGAAGAAGTATTCTTTACTTGTTTTTCTGCATCACTTCGTCTATACTTGTGCCTAGCTTAAGGATATCATCTACAGTCAACCATGTTGCATCTTTAGCTGGTAAATTCTTCCACTTAGTTAGATACTGGAAGTATTCTGTGTTTCTTGTCTTTTTAACTAATTTCTTTTCTAAAATACTCTCAATTTATTTTGGCACTTCCTTTGGTAGTTGCTGCTCACATTGGATAACTTCATCTACCTCTATTTTAGTTTCTTGGTCTGGTTGTCCTTTGTCCTTGTACGGATATAAATCTGCAACATTAAAAATTGGAGAGATTCCAATCCCCTTTGGTAGTTCTATTTCATATGCATTATTTGAAAACTTCCTTATTACCTTGCATGGTCCTATTTTCTTTACCTTCAGCTTGTTGTATTCTTTCTTTGGAAACCTCTGTTTTCTAAGATGAGCGAGAACAAGGTCTCCAATATTGAAAATGACCTCTCTTCTCTTTTGATCTGCCCTTAGCTTGTACTTGATGGTGTTTTCAAGTTTCTTCTTTACCTGTTCATGCAAATTTTGCATGGCATTGGCAAATTCTTCCGCATCAGCACTCCTTGTCATTTTGCATGGCATTGGCAAATTCTTCCACATCAGCACTCCTTGTCTCCATGCTGCTTAGATTTCTTAACTCATACATGCCTCTTGGATGCATTCCATACATGATTTGAAATGGGC
The DNA here is from genome assembly GCA_037957365.1 of Torreya grandis. NCBI lineage: Eukaryota > Viridiplantae > Streptophyta > Pinopsida > Cupressales > Taxaceae > Torreya > Torreya grandis. Next base: position 841,022 of record JARHVA010005735.1, on the reverse strand, counting down.
TCAATCCTGTACTTCTGTTAGGAGAATCATTATAGGCAAATTCAGCTTGTGCAAGTGCAAGATCCCATTGTTTTGGATGCATACTTACCAGGCTTCTCAAGATGTTGCCCAAGCTCCTATTGACAACCTCTATTTGGCCATCTATTTGGGGATGATAGGCTGAACTGAAACTTAGTTGTGTTCCCAATTTCTTCCATAAGGTTCTCCAAAAATGTCCAACAAATTTGGTATCCCTGTCAGAAATAATGCTTCTAGGCAATCCATGCAATCTAACAATATCCTGGAAGAATAGATTAGCTATGTGAGTAGCATCACTTTTTTTGAAACATGGAATAAAGTGAGCCATCTTTGAAAACCTATCTACCACAACAAATATGGAATCATGGCCTTTTTGAGTTCTTGGCAAACCAAGTACAAAATCCATGCTTATTGAATCCCAAGGCCTATTTGGAATGGGTAGTGGCTGGTACAAACCTATGTTTTGACTACTTCCCTTAGCATATTGTTATATTTTACACCTTTCAAAAAATTTCTTAACATCAATACTCATACTTGGCCAATAGTTGTGATCACTCAATTGTGATAATGTCTTGTTCTACCCAAAATGTCCTGATAAGCTACCACTATGTTTTTCCTTCAACAAATTCTCTCTCATGGAACTCTTGGGAATGCAAAGCTGGCTGCCTCTGAACAACAAACCCTTTTGGACCATGAAATCTATACAAGGACTTCTATCAACCCCCACTAGATTCATGCAAGCCTCATATAATTCCTTGAAGTCTGGATCTTCCTTATATAGCTCTTTCAAATCTTCAAATCCCACAATGCTTACTTGAGATTCTTGTATGATCAGATTTCTCCTACTTAAGGCATCTGCAAACTTGTTAGATTGTCCTTTCTTGTGTTTAATATTGAATGTGAAACTTTGTAAAAATTCAATCCATTTAACATGCTTTTGATTCAACTTATTCTAATTGCTAATGAACTGTAAAGCATAATTGTCAGTGAATAAAACAAATTCTTTAGGCAAAAGATAATGCCTCCACTTCTTCAAAGCTTGTACAAGAGCATATAATTCTTGATCATAAGCTGAATATTTCTTTTTAGCATCACTTAACTTCTCACTAAAGTATGATATAGGCTTCCCATCTTGACTTCAAACAGCACCTATTGCAGTTCCACTAGCATCACATTCTACTTGAAAAAGCTTATTAAAATCAGGCAAGGTCAAGATTGGCTCTTCAGTTACCTTCTTTTTCAACAATCTAAAACTCTTATCAGCAGCCTCAGTCCAACAAAAACTTCTTTTATCACCCTTGATTGTATCTATCATTGGAGCAACAATTCCACTAAAATTTCTTATGAATTTCCTATAGAAGCTAGCTAAACCATGAAAGCTTCTTACCTCATATGTGCTCCTGGGTGTAGGCCACTCAAGTATGGATTTAATCTTTTCCTTATCCATCTTCAATCCTTCTTTTGAAATCACAAATCCCAAATATATCAACTCTGTTTTCAGAAAACTACACTTTTTGACATTGATTAGCAACTTCTCCTCATGTAGTTTATTCAACACCATCCTCAAGTGTTTCAAATGATCTTATTTAGTTTGATTAAACACCAGAATATCATCCAAATATAGTATCACAAACTTACCAGTGAACTCCTTCAGCACTTCATTCATCAGCCTCATGAAAGTGCTTGGTGCATTGGTTAGTCCAAATGGCATAACTAACCACTCATAGAGTCCATCATTAGTCTTGAAGGCTATTTTCCATTCATCCCCTTCTCTTATCCTAATCTAATGGTAACCACTTTTAAAATCTATCTTAGAGAAATATGTAGCTCCACTTAAACAATCAAGTAAATCATCAATTCTTCGCAATGGAAATCTATACCTGATAGTAATCTTGTTGATTGCTTTGGAGTCCGTACACATTCTCCAACTCCCATCTTTCTTAGGACTCAACACTGTAGGGACAACACAAGGACTTAAACTCTCTCTTACCAATCCTTTGTCGAACAATTCTTGAACTTGATGTTTGATCTCTTCATTCTCCTTTGGTGTCAACCTGTAGGTAGCCTTGTTTGGAAGATTTGCTCCTGGAATCAAGTCTATGTGATGGCTAATACTTCTCAATGGTGGTAACTCATCAGGTAAATCATCTACCACAATGTCAATGTATTCATTCAACATATCTTGAATCCCAAACGACAAATCAATCAACTTAGTACTAGTGACTACACTCCTTGGCTTACCAATTACATCAAAGTTTACCTCTTCTTTCTTCATTTGATGTAGAAACTCTTTGCCACTTACTATCAAAACTTTAGAATTCTGTCCAATAACAACAGCAGCCTCTTCTTTCAATGGTGTAAGTGTATGCTTGATCCCATCCTTTTCAAACATATATGTATTCTGCCTTCCATCATGTATGGCCTTCCTGTCAAATTGCCAAGGCCTTCCAAGCAAAATATGACATACATCCATGGGCATGACATCACATAAAATCTGATCCTTATATGTTCCTATCTGAATATCTACTTTGCATTGTTCACTTACCAGAAGTTTTGTGTCCTTTTTGTAGCCAAGAGACTTGATAAGGTGTAGGATGTACTTCCTTCTTCAAGCCTAGTTTCTCCACCATCTCAGTTGACACAAGATTGTCAGTACTTTTGCTGTCAATAATGACCTTACAGCATTTTCCCTTACTCTTACATGTGGTTCTAAATAAAGTTTTTATTTGAGGTGGTTCTACAACTTCTTTATTTGGCTTTAACAGAATTCTTTTCATCAAAAGAGACTCACCTTCTTCTGGAGTATCTTCATAAGCTGTTGTAACTTCTGCATTTTGTTTTTCACCTTCAGTCACATATACACCTCTCTCATGGCTGGTAGAAGGGTTCTCTGGACACTCATATGCCCTGTGTCCTGCATACTTGTTGCATTTAAAGCATTTGCCCATGAATCTTCCTCTTCCTCTTTGATATCCGTGGTATGGTCTTCTTCCTCTTGGTGTATAGCTGCCTCTTGAACTTTGTGAGCCACTGGTCTCTTCATGTCATGTCCCCTTTTTCGTGGACATTGACAGGCTTGATGATTAGCCTATTATGCGACCTTCGTAGGCTGATTGGATGGATAGAGGGTCATGATGGAGATTGGCTTGGCTTTGATTTACAAAATTCCTATAGTTGGCTCTCATTCAGGTTATTTCAGACACATTGGACTAAGCTCCTATTATTTAGGGATATTTGAGATACAACAGAGCACCCTTGTTTTGATATGGTCATGTGCAGAATCACTCCCTGGTTCACCAGCTTCAGATGGTTCGAGGATCCGACATGTATTGAGGGAGATATTAATATTTGATTGATTTAATCAAATATTAATTATTTGGTCTAATTTTAAATTAGATATTAATTAATTATTAATTATTAATTAATTGGTCTAATTTTAAGACCCAAATTCTAATTTAAGAAGCCCAAGATCTAATTTGAGGAATTCTAATTTTAGAACCCCAAGTTCTAATTTGAGGAAATCTAATTTTAGTAAGCACACCTTTGGAAGGGTATAAGAGTTCTCATGGGAGAGAGTTTGGATTAGCCATTGATTATTGATTTTGATATTGAAGAAATTCTTCTGTGAAGACTGAGCCAAGGGTTCCAGGATTCCATCTGCAGTGGAGAACGTCAACTCTTCATTGTGTGCGATTCAAAGGCTGTGAAATATTAGCTGATCTATTGCCAAATTGAGAGATAGCTTCATACAAAAGTTATCACAGAGGTTTACATATTTGAGAGATAACTTCACACTTTAGTTATCATAGTGTTTCAGGGAATTTGACAGATAACTTCATAGAGAAGTTATCACAGTATTTCAGGTATTTATTTTATTAGTTATTATTCAGTAAATTATACATATAGAGATATTCTGTATTAGAATTGTATATCTTCAGATTAGGGGTGAAAACAGACAGGTTGTGCTTATTAGGCAGCCATACAAAGTCTGTACAGTTTCGTATAGATCCACGCAGAGACCGACCATGGCAGAAAGAGATCCCTAGTGATCGACATCGGCCGACTGGAGACCGACGTCGGCAGTATATCGACCGACGTCGGTGACTGTGTGTTTGACATAGCAAGCCAAGACATACAGATTCAAGCTCAAGTGCCAGATTTGCAAAATTTAATCAGGGTTTTAAGGCCGTATCTAAATATTCTTTTTATGCATGACTGAGGACATCTATTGTAACCTTTTGGACAATAATAAGATTAGTGATTTGCCAGTTAAGAGATTTACGGTGGTTTCTTGTTATTTGAATTTATTCTGCAAATTTGTATCTTTGTTGAGAGCTTTTGCTTAGAAAAAGGAGCCCCTAAGTAAGGGACATCACAGTGGTATCAGAGCCAAATTCCTGCCATCCTGTTGGATAGTTTGGGCAAATCAGAGCTAATGTCTTGCCATCCTGTTGGGTAGTTTGGGTAGATTGAATCAGCAAAGTATCATGATGACTTCAAGTACTTAGAAACAGTGGGACAAGGATATGAAGAAACTGAAACAAAGTTTGAACCAGTTGGTTGAAACCCAGAGGAGGATGAATGAAACTCTTTCAGATCCTACATTTGAAGACAAATTAGTACGGTATATGGCATCCACTCGTAAAAGGTCCACATCACATGAATCTCTTTCATATCCTACATCCAAAAACAAACCCACATGGTATATGATAGCAAAGGATGAGTGGGAGTTATTAAATCCACAAGCTCAGGGGAGGTTGTCTTTTGATCACTTTTTTAAGCTGAGGAGAGAGCACTACAGATCACTTAGACGAGAGAGCAACATGTCCCATGATTATTATGATTATTATGAGATAGGAGATAGTGAAGATGAGGATGAGTTAGATGCTTGCACTCAGAGTGTAGAGATGTGCTCAGATGTTAGTGCACTGAGGGTTGATGATCTCTTAGCTATGGTAGAGATTGTAGAAGAGTCCCAGGATCCGATTATTGCAGATGACACCTAGGAGAATGCAGTGGACAGTTTTGAGGACTTAGTTTCGCCAGTTGTTTCTTTTCATATGGAAGAGTTAGACAGTGATGCTACAATTGTTGATACTCTGGATGTTGATATGAGCTATGGAGTTGATTCACGGAGTATGGATGGTAGTATTACAGAGGTCAGTGATTCTGAGTCTATTCTTTTGGGCCATGCATCAGTGGAGGATTGTAGGAGACAATCTAGCTAGCGCCATCATGTGTCTAGTCAGCTGAGAGTTAGTGAGCGAGACATTGCTACCGCTTGCAAGCATTTCGATGATGCTCGTTAGTTGTTAGCAATTTATGGATGGGGTTCTCCTACTAGCATCGAGCAGGGAGGCAGTTATTTATCCTTGATAGAGATCCACTCTTTATGGGAGGCTATCCAGATTTTGAGACAAGATTATATGCAGTTGGTCGCCGACAGAGATTATCTTATGGAGTGGGGTAGCACAGCATATGATGCATTGTTGGTCGAGGAAGATAAGGTGAGTGAGCTTACTCAATAGCTAGAGGTGACTTCTGAGATTCTTGAGACTACGCAGTTAGCTTATGAGGAGTCACAATTTCATTTGGCTGAGATGACCATGGAGTTAGAGCATTTACGGTCTTCACCAGCCCCAGACTCAGAGGTTAGTACATTGAGTGTTGTTGGTGAGTACATTCGTATAGTTGTAGCTGAGGAACATGTTGTTGAGGCTGACACACTGGTTTAGGATTTGGGAGTACCTGGTTCTTATGAGTTTGGGATACCTCTCCAGATTGATTCTTCTCACACAGATGACAGTGTGGTCCAGTTGATTGTGCCACCTTTACAGAGAGATCAGTTGTGGTGTGTAGGGGAGTACGTTGATGCTTCCACATATAATTTTTACTACACGGAGTCATTCATGGAGTATTTGCTAGATAGTGCAGGTGTTCATCTGGATTCACATAGGGTGACAGAAGGCGTTCTCATCCAAGGTACTGGTGCTATTAGCAGATTGGGTGGGAAGATTATAGGGATCATATCTACAATGCTACCTCACAAGGATTTTGAGGTGGGTTATGCTCATTATTCTTCTTTTGACCCAGAGAGAGAAGATTTGATTTCACACAAGTGTAGATCAGCTCTAGTTTCTTACCATCCATTATGGGATGGATTGGTACCATCTCTTGCAGATGGAATTGGCAGTTTGAGTTGTCCATTCTACTTGGGTTATGATGCTTTGAGAGTTTGGTTCTCATGTGTTCTTGACTAAGGCAGTTGTGCTCTTAGAGTTTGGTTGAGTTGCATTCGCCAATTTGATTATGGGTTTCTCTTTGTTCTACTTTTGATGATATTCCAGGTACTTGCATTGATTTATAGCAGTGCAGAGCATAATTACATTTGGGATCCAGGTGGATCGAGTGGTTCATTATTCCAAGATTGCTTGGGGACAAGCAATTTTTGGAGGGGTGGATTGTCATGTCCCCTTTTTCATGGACATTGACAGGCTTGATGATTAGCCTATTATGCGACCTTCGTAGGCTGATTGGATGGATAGAGGGTCATGATGGAGATTGGCTTGGCTTTGATTTATAGAATTCCTATAGTTGGCTCTCATTCAAGTTATTTCAGACACATTGGACTGAGCTCCTATTATTTAGGGATATTTGAGATACAACAGAGCACCCTTGTTTTGATATGGTCATGTGCAGAATCACTCCCTGGTTCACCAGCTTCAGATGGTTCGAGGATCTGACATGTATTGAGGGAGATATTAATATTTGATTGATTTAATCAAATATTAATTATTTGGTCTAATTTTAAATTAGATATTAATTAATTAATTATTTGGTCTAATTTTAAATTAGATATTAATTAATTATTAATTATTAATTAATTGGTCTAATTTTAAGACCCAAATTCTAATTTAAGAAGCCCAAGTTCTAATTTGAGGAATTCTAATTTTAAAACCCCAAGTTCTAATTTGAGGAAATCTAATTTTAGCAAGCACACCTTTGGCAGGGTATAAGAGTTCTCATGGGAAAGAGTTTGGATTAGCCATTGATTATTGATTTTGATATTAAAGAAATTCTTCTGTGAAGACTGAGCCAAGGGTTCCAGGATTCCATCTGTAGTGGAGAATGTCAACTCTTCATTGTGTGTGATTTAGAGGCTGTGAAATATCAGCTGATCTATTGCCAAATTGAGAGATAGCTTCATATAGAAGTTATCATAGAGGTTTACAGATTTGAGAGATAACTTCACACAGAAGTTATCACAGTATTTTAGGGAATTTGAGAGATAACTTCACACAAAAGTTATCACAATATTTCAGGTATTTATTTTATTAGTTGTTATTCAATAAATTATACAGATAGAGAAATTCTGTATTAGAATTGTATATCTTCAGATCAGGGGTGAAAACAGACAGGTTGTGCTTATTAGGCAGCCATACGAAGTCTGTACAGGTCTGTATAGATCCAGGCAGAGACTGACCACAACAGAAAGAGATCCCCAGTGACCGACGTCTGTAGTGAAGGACCGACAGAGACTGATGTCAGCAGTATATCGACCGACGTCGGCAACTGTGTGTTCGACACATCAAGCTGAGACATACAGATTCAAGCTCAAGTGCCAGATTTGCAAAAGTTAATCTGGGTTTTAAGGCTGTATCTGAATATTCCTTTTATGCATGACTGAGGACATCTATTGTAACCTTTTAGACAATAATAAGATTAGTGATTTGCCAGTTAAGAGATTTACTGTGGTTTCTTGTTAGTTGAATTTATTCTGCAAATTTGTAATTTTATTCAGAGCTTTTGCTTAGTAAAAGGAGCCCCCTAAGTAAGGGACATCACAGTGGTATAAGAGCTTTGTACAGAAAAAAGGAGCCCCTAAGTAAGGGACATCACACTTCATGAGATGTTTGCTGCTGTCTTCTACCTCCTTGAAATCCTCTACCTCTATTGAACCTGCCCCTTCCTCTTGAGAAGGATGTTTGTTTCCTTGCAATCTTCTCAACTTTCAAGGCAAATTGATATGCCTCTTCAACTGTCTTAGGAATGAGAAGACTAATTTCATCTTGAATGGAAAATTTCAAGCCATTGGTGTATCTGGCTACCTTCTCTATGTCATCCTCAATATGACCTGATCTTATAGTCAACCTATAAAACTCTTCAGTGTATTCTTTCACAGACAATTCTTTTTGCTTCAAATTTTGTAATTGTTTACAAATATTTACTTGATAATGTTTAGGCATAAACTTACCTTTCATTTTTGCTACCATTCTGTCCCAGCTTCTAATCTTTGGCTTCCCTTTCCTTCTTCTTTCTTCTTGCACTCCATCCCACCACAGGGATGCATGTTTCTTTAGCCTTGTCATGGCATACTTGACTTTCTTTTCATCTTCTTCAATTCCTTCATACTCAAAATATTTGTCTAATGCATTAATCCAATCAACTAATTCTTCAACATTCAAATTACCTTCATACATTGGAACCTCCATTTTTGGCTTTGT
>JARHVA010005735.1:807500-822500 GCA_037957365.1 Torreya grandis | reverse complement strand
CTCAATCCATGAAACCAATTGATCTAACCCACCCACCCTATATTCAATCCTAATTACTAACCTAACATAAGATAAAGCAAATGGTTGTGTTGCTATATGTCACAAGACTAAATATGACCAAAAAAACCTTAAAATTAATAGCAAAAGTATTAATTAAAATAAACTAATAATATAATCATATTATTATGGTATTTGGCAGACATCATTATGTAATCTTACCAAATATTGAAATCCTAAATCTTGCGACAAGCTCAACATAGTCAATGGAATGGCATAGAAATGATTATAAAACAAACATCTTATCATTTAGCTAATAACAAGCATAATTGAAAAAATAAAAATTGAATAGAAGTGAATACATAATCAAACAAAATACGATGGTCAAAATGTAATAAATGGCTAAAAATTAAAGTCTAGGCAAGCAACCCAATCAAGACAAGGAAACACATTCACATAAATCTTCAATCCATACAACATATATATGCACACAATCACACACACACACACACACACACACACACACACACACACACACACACACACACACACACACACACACACACACATGTTAAGAAAATTAAATATTTGTATAGTTTGATAAAGAAACCCATAAAATAATTGACTATGACATAACCACTTAATAAAGAGAATACCACAACCGACTCTGAATGATCTATGGTTATATGAAAGAGATAAGGCTCGAATGGATTCAAATGAAACACCATCTTTACAATAGTTAATAAATATATAATCCAAAATCAGAAATCAAAGTCGTGTCTTACCCATAAATTTGAATGAGAATACCAAAGCATATTTTAAATAACAAGGTTTAAAAAATGGTAGTGATCAAGTTTTAATTAAATGAAACATTGAGTTCAAACATTAAGATTAACAGGTTAATATAACACAAAATATAACCATAATGTCCAAGGTACCAACACACATATGTAAACACAACATGGGTTTGGTAAAAACATAAAATAATAAAACCAAGTAATAATATAATCGAAACCTAAGATAATAATGCCTATAATAGATATATCCATTGGTTTCTACTCAAACAAAAGAGTAACGTTATCAGAATGTAAGACAACAAAGAAAACCAACAATATAGTTCAATTAAATTTTTTTCAACCCTTAAGTCATAAAATAGAATTACTCAGACTAAATTATCGATAATAAGGTATTCAAGGAAAATAACACATCTAATGTATTTTTTGTAGAAGGAACATAGTCAATAACCATGGTACCAAAATCAAAAGCCATAAAATTATTTAAACAAATATAGTTGTTTAAAAAAAACAGAGTCAAAATATACATGTAAGACACAATACCCATATGATGTCATTATCAAAACCATGTTCCAAATCATAAGTATGAATACACCATTGTTCTTTAAGAACATATACATGTATATTTGTAAAGAAAAATAAACAACTACATTTTATAAAACACAATCAACATGCAAAATATTTTCAAACTTATATCCATGAAAACACATTCCACAACCCATTTTGGAAACAACATAAGTATTTTATACAAATAAGGATTGGACCAAAATAATATATGTACATCTATATATTGTGTACACATTTATTGTAAGTTTATATACAATAAAGTGTATCGATCTATTATCATAAGGAGTCTATGTAACCAAAATTTTAAATACTTATAGCTGCATGCATAACTTTTAAGTCATTATTATCATTCCAACATAGTTATAAAAAACAACTCAAAAACTAAATGATTTACTTAAAAAAATGCAGAAGATTTCAAAAGTTCAAAAGGATGAGAAACTATAAAACTCTATAAACACCATTATGTAATTTCCAAACTATCAAGCTCACCATAAAAATATAGTCAATCTTTTTACAGTTTTCTATCTAATATTCCCATCTTTCTAACACTTATACCCATCATCGACATTCTCATTCTTTCCATCCACATAATTCCATACCCTAATCACATAACATTCAATTTCAATAAGAGAGCGAAACAACTCTAGGTCCCAAAGTAATCCCTACCATCCTCATCGTTAATGGCAAGTTTAGAAGGCTCAATGATTAAGCAACCTACCACTAATGGAAAAAGAGATTAGGACTTAAAAAAAAGGATTAAACATAAACCAAATAATTAGCATTGAAACCTTCACCAAAATGTCACATACCTTATTAAATGGGGTTGTAACAAAAAATTATACCAAGTTCCTTCTCAAGTCATGCCATGACTATTTAGTCATTGAAATAAGATGCCACGACCTTAGTAAATAATGCTAGGTTAAAGGGGTTAGGTTAAGAATGAAGGGTGATAAAGGTTCCTAAAGGGGGTATGTGTTTGATCTACGTAGATCTAAGTATATAACTGCATAGGTAACTAGGATCAATAATGGAATAAAGAATGATTTGAACACTATGTGATAGAGGAATGGAATGTAGTTGTGCATATGAAAATAAAGGTTTCACTATCAAAAAATTTAATATAAAATAATAATATATAATGACTAATAATGACATCATCAAGTATATCAAGAATCACAACCACAAGGACCATGGCCGATAAACACAATGATCAAATCAAAGTGTCCAAGAGATAACCAAAACAAGTATACCTATTAGAAATGTTGACATGCTCAAAATTCACTTAGTTCTAAGAGTACATCCTCCATCATCAAGTATATCAACAATCACAACCATAAGGACCATGGCTGACAAACACAATGATCAAATCAAAGTGTCCAAGAGATAACCAAAATAACAAATATCCCTGTTAGACATGCTGACATGCTCAAAATTCACTCAGTTATAAGAGTATGTCCTCCATCATATTCCTACCTCATACTAAAAATTTATAACCACCATAAATGGCATCAATCACATTACATCATTAATCAATAATCAATACAAATTTTTAAATTAATCATTAGTAGTAATAAGTCCATAAACTAATTAATCATATAATTAAGTATGCAGCCAATGTTGCTGTAATGATTACCATTGATAATCCATTTAAACAACATCTAATAAATAGTATAACAATCATAGTGTTATTATCATCAAATAATATTATACAATTAAAATATGGGATAATAAAATTCTTCACCTCTTGGAAGGCAGCCATCCTAATGACTTATTTGAAAAGCCATGAACAATATTATCTAAAAATATGAGCATCTTCCCAAGTAGTTCTCTTTTTTTTTATAGGGTCCCATTACACCAAAACCTATTGTATATCCCTATTATGTAGCTTAATTCCATGATTGTCAAAGATTCTCATTGGTTTTAACTAGATCTTTTCCTCTTTTATGACCTGTAAATGAATCTAATCTAAAACATCAAATAGATAAGGTATATGTTTCCTCCATAATGTAACATAAAAAACATCTTGAATCTTTGAAAGAGAAGGGGAAAGAGTTAGCTAGTAAGTAATAGGGATAATCTTTTCTAGTATGTCAAAAGGCCTAAGTAAATGTGGTGCTAATTTGAATCCCTACCAAATTTAATAGAACTTTTCTATGGTATAATGCGTGGAAAAACTTTGTCCCCAACACTAAATTCACATGGAGTTCTCTTAAGATTTACATAGCTCTTTTTTATATCAACAAATATTTTTAAATTATACCTTATTATTTCCATCTATCTATCATATTTTAGTAGCAAATAAGTTTTATTAATAGCTTTATTTTCTAAGTTGTCCCAACCAATAGGCATTCTGCACTTATGTCCATATAAGGCTTTAAATGGAGTCATTTTAATAGTTGAATGGTAGGAATTATTATATGTAAATTTAACGAGATGAAGATAATTCTTCCATTTTTTTTCTTGATCCATTGCATACATGTGCAACATATATTAAAGCAATTGGTTGACTCATTCCATTTCCCATCTATTGTTGGATGATAAGAAGAGCCAAAATTTAGCTTTGTCCCAAAGGATGTAGTTGACCTATGTTGAAACCTTAAATTAAATAATTTGCCCTAATCTGATATGATCATTTTAGGTATACCATGGACTGTTATCACCTACTTCACAAGGCATTCCACAAATATAGATGTATTATCTATAAAATTTCTAGTAATAAAGTGGCCAATTTTAGTTACTTTATTAATCACCACCAGGATTGTATCATGTTTGTTGCATGATTTTTGTAGCCCTAAAATAAAATTAAGCTGACTACAACCTCCTTATCTCTTGGTATATCATGATGGTACAGTCATCCTTATAGATGGTAATCCTCAACTTTGACCTACTAATATTTTAAGCATTTTACAACAAATTTAACAACATCGTGCTTCATTTTGAGACAAAAATAGAGATTTTTAGCTCATGCACCCTTTTTATAACCCTTGGATGATTATAATAAGGTGTTGTATGCACTTCATTAATTATAAAATTTCTTAAGTCACCCATCCTAGGGAAATTAGTTCTAAATTTATGGATTGTAATGCCATCTTTTGTAATTCAAAAAATATTTTTTCTATAGCCTCAATAGCCAAACATACTCTTACAACATCGTAAAATACATCCGCAAGTTATTGTTCCAAAATAAGACTTCTAAAATTTTCTTGTAATATAGATAAGGTATCCAATTATGTGCATCTACTGAGTGTATCAACCAAAAAAATCTCCTTGACTTTGACATATGATATTTCAAGCAAAAATTGCTCAAAAATTCAAGATACCTACACTGATACACATTTAAATATTTTTAAGAGAATAGATACTCAAGACTTCGATGACCATATTTCACTTGGAAAGGCTTTCCTAGTAGGAAATGTTTCCATTTTTTAAGTGCATGAACAATGGTAGCAAGATCCATGTCATGGGTAGGATAGTTATTTTCATTTTATTTTAACTTTCATGACTCATAAACCATAACCTTGCCATTTTGAGTTAAGATACCACCACAACCTTCTTTAGAAGCATCAACCCAAAATTCAAAGTTACCATTTAGGTTTGATATGATCATAATATGAGATATTATAATTATATTTTAAAAAAAAATAAATGCTTCCTCAGATTAAGGATTCCATACAAACTTATTTCCTTTGTACTGCAAGGAAGCAATGGGATAGGCCACACTACAAAAAATTTCAATAAAGTGATAGTAATAACCAGTCAAATCCATGAAACTTCATCCTTCATGCATATTGGAAGGAGTAGGCCAATATTGGATATCTTTGGTCTTGATAAGGTCAATAACAATGCCTTCTTTAGAAATAATGTGTCCCAAGTAATGAATTTCATATTCATAGAATGCACATTTGGATAATTTTTCATCAAGCTTAGACTGTCTTAGTCTTTACAAGATTAGACAGAGGTGTTGATAATGTTCAACCTCATCTTTAGAAAAAAAGAATATTATAAATAAAAAGTAGCATAGAGATATGAAAAATGTTCCTAAATATGATGTTCATGAGATTCATGAAACTTACAGGTGCATTGGTCAAGAGAAAAGGTATAACTATGAACTCATAATGTCCATAATGAGTTCTGAAGGTAGTTTTATGTATGTCCTCTTCCTTGATGTATAATTGATGGTAACCAAACCTCATGTCAATCTTATAAAAGACTATATCACTATTCATTTGGTTAAACAAGTTATCAATTTTAGGTGAGGGAGAGTAGTTTGTCATTGTTACCTTAACTAGCATGATTTAACAAATGCCTAGACTTAGTATACAATCCTCCTTTACAAAAAATAATTGACCACTCTAAGGAGCCATACTTGGTCATATTCTTCCACTATCTAAAATTTATTGTAGCTAAACTTTCAACTCTTATAGATCAATTGCATTCATATGGTAAGGTGCCTTAGGTGTAGGGGTAGATCTGGATATGATGTCAGTAAAGAAGTCGAATTCTCACTTGTGTGGTGAACTAGGTAGATTTTAAAGAAATACATCCATAAGATCCCTTAGAATATGAAAATATGCATATTCCATCTCTTTTTCATTGGATATTTCTTGTAATTGGATTTAATAGAGCTTGTAACCCATCTTAATAGCAATTTTCAAATATACGACTAAAAGTGTTTTTTATCTTTTGGACCCTTGCATGCCTTTCAATTCTATAATTTGACCAATTTCATTCCTGAATTACTTTCTTTTAGCCACACAATCAGGTGAGGCTTGATGTTCACGCATCCACTCTATCACAAATATGAGATCATAAGACCCTAAAGGCATGAGAAAAAGATTCACCTTGGTGTTAAAAATGCCAAGGGTAAGTGCACCATCTTGAGGGACAAAAAATGGCCTACCTGGTGGACATAATTTGTCTAAAATTTCATAAATATGAATTTTTATAGATAATTAGAGATGGCTACACTCAAAATTTGAAGATGGTATAAAACATGAGTTGTAAAAATTCAAGTCTAGTTTCAAAAAAAATATTTTTTTTGAAAAATATTTAAGTATAAATATGTTAAAAATATAAAATTTGAAGAGGACCTCTTGCTATTTTAATAAAAATTAAATTATACCATTCCGTGTGACCCACCATTTTTTTAGCATTGTTAAATATTTTTAGAAACCCTTTGGTGAATTTTGAGATTAGATGTTGTAGCCTGTTATGAATTTATTTCTATATTTTTGTGATGAATATTTTTTTATTAATTTTGTAATTTAGTATATCCTAAAAACTGACAAAAAAATGGATAACCATCTTTGTGACCCACCCTAACTACCTCAAAAAAAAATGAAAATTGATCTTTTTTGAATGTGTGTATAATTAGGCCTAGTTGTTACCATATAATTTGTTTTCTATTTTGATAATTGAAAACCAAACTATATATCCATGAATAGGCATTTATGGGTATGGCATGTAGTGGCCTAAAAATGGTGTTGTTTGAAATAAATATAATTTTAATTCTTAAAATAGCCCAAAAATTATAAAAATCATACATTTATAAATAGGACAATGTGTTCATCATAATGGTAATAATTTTACAAATTTTTTATGTTGCAATCCATAGGGTATTTGGTGATTCAAGTTGAAATTTGTTTATTTTTTAAAAAGCTCTTGATCTCAACTGTAGATGCATAATCCCAAGACTTTGGCTCAAAAATCCAAGCCTGAAAACATGGTTTTAAATTTAAATTGAAATAACACATACACACTATAGAATGCATATGCTTTACATAATGTGTACGCATTATGTAATGCAATAAGCAATGCATACATGTTATATAACATGTAGACATTTATTACACATAAAACAAAAGAAATAAATTCTATATTTTTTATGGGGGAAAGGTCCATTTAACAATGCATCCTTATAGGATAAGTGTCAAATCTCATGTTTCTTATAGGGGAAAGTTCCCATTAGCTCTGGACAGTGAATTAAGGTACCATAAAAACACATAGACTTCAAAATTTTTACACATTTCAATATGTCATCTTAACTACATATAACTAAGGTTTGAAGGTTTAACACATTATACATTTGATAATATAATTGATTTAATTAAAAGAGTCATAAAATGCATTTTTTTAACCTATGATGAAAACTTAACCTTTAGTGTACCAATCATTGTGCATTAGAGTATCTATACTTGACTCTTACTTGTCAATATCTTATTGGTTACTTTTAATTTTATAGAATAAATGTTATAAAAACTTATTATATATTACATGTTCAGCTTTTGGTGAAATTTAATATATAAATATATACACCAATATATTTCATCAATAAATCACATGTTAACAAAAGCCTTTTTTGACAATTGAAACATGCACAGTTATTGGGATCTTTCCCCTAGTACGAAAAGGATATAACATACCATCTTACTTGCCTAAATCCCTACTATCCCTTAAATTATATATATATATATATATATATATATATATATATATATATATATATATATATATATATATATATATATATATATATATATATATATATATATTGATATTGTCCTACTTGCCTAAAATCCTATCTTACTCTCTTTTTTTTCTTTGATATCTTTGACTAGACCCTTTTATTTATAAATTTTGAACTAATTTGTTTATGTGGAAAACACACTGAATTAGACTATGTAGTGTAGATAATCTTGTATAAGTAGAAATAAGAATTGAGCCCCTGGTATAACAGTGCATCTCTTTGATATCTATTTTAAGAATGATATCTAATGGAGCCTAATAATTTTGAATCATGCCTTGGATTATCTGAAAAAATTTCTTAAATTGTGTTGAATAAAGTGACTTAGGTTTCTTCCAAGGTCACTTAGTGCATCTAATTCAATAGATGCATTTTGAGGTCCCAATTGAATGTGAAAAAAGATTCTTATATTGTTAGAATTATTCACTTGATTCCCCTAATGTATTCAAATGCATTATTTGAATTTTACCTAAAATTAAGATCTTTTATGAAAACATGGTTAATCCTCCATTCTATTCACATCCTTCATCTACCCCTCCATCACACATGGGATAACCATCAACCACTCCATCTATTCCCATGTCGTCTAAAGAGTGTGTATTTTACATGGGACTAGCCTAAGTATACCATGGATGCAACAATTACAAGCTAAAAAACAAGCTATACAACACTTGATGATTATCAATACCATATAGTTTTATACCTTACTATGTAATTGGGATGTTAAGATATGAATGTAGGATGATGGACCTATAATGTATTTAAAACTTAAATTCTTAAATATTTCGGTCATGTTGGGTATGCATTTTAATTTATATAAGATGTGGTTTTGATCTCAATAAACTTGAAATGGTCACACGTATCAATTAGTGATGATGTGGAAATTAATTAAGACATTGTTTAAGATGACTTTCATAGTGATGATTGTATAGCCTAGAAAATATCTATTTAGACTAGGGGATTTATTTGAAACCCTTAAGGGATGGCATAGACCTAGTATTAACCAAGTATGACATATGTATAAGTTATCCCTACTCAAACTCTATTAAAATTATTCAAGATACATTAAACCTATGGTCCAATGTCCCTTAAATCTGAGAGCTACTTCCCCTCAAAGATGATGTCGAGTAGAGAGACCCAATAATTATTCATGTGGATGATGAATTGCTCACCTCATATAGATGGTTGATTATAATTTAATACAAGTGTGCACCCCCTCACTAAAGGTTTCAAGATTCTATATATATTTTATATGTATATCTTCAATCATCTTTTTCATATTTCATTATAATGAGCTTAAACCTTATTATTTGGACTGAAAAAAAGTAATACATGTCTCATAATTATTTCTCCAACTTGGGATTTGAGGACAAGGCTCAACCATTATTAAATTATGTTCTCCCCTACATGTACAAATTAATATGAATGTAGGTATTGGGATTTGTAGAGGTAATTCAAGGCAGAGGGATATAAATAATTTAAATATGTATACATGTAGAAAATTAATAATGTTCAGTGATTGATTGAAATTTGGATGAGATCTTAAAGGGCACTACATGATAATTTTCATATACTAATGGCAAGTCAAAGGCTCACACCACATGTGTGAATTATTTAATAGACATGAGTTGATTGTATCGATGTCAATCTTTAGAAATTATTGGCTCCTATGTATGCACATATGATAAATTTGTCAATAGGCCTTAGTTAGATTCATTGGCTCTATCATGGAACATGTCTAAGTACAAAATATTTGCATATCTGACAACTCTAGCACTACTCTATGTGTAAAAAACCTATAAATGTATGTGGAAATCTTTGATTGGTTTGGCCATCTTGAGGCTTTGACAAATACGATGCTTCTAGGATAATTGATAGTGAGATCTCTGACACAAATATCTGTGTGTAAAAGATACAATCATGCATATATATCTAATTGGATCAAGCCTCATTGGGATCTAATATTTATCTCTTTAAAGCTTCTAAGACCTGATACCTCTAATAGTGTTGACACTTTTGAGCATGTATGAGGTACACATGGTGATATGTAATTGAATTTGGCCTTGTAGGGCATTGTCAACTCTAAAACTTCTAGGACTTGATGCATGTTTGATATATTTAACATAAGTTTGGGTTTATGAGGTACACATGTGGCACAACAAGGTTTAATTATTGGGGCAATTCAATCAAGGAGGCATGTGAGGCCAATTTGAATACCTTCTTAACATAACTACAAGATCATGATATATATCATTTGGGTCAAAATTAAGTATGATTATATCTATCATGAATTGAACTAATTAGTTGATTTGTTCAATTAGGGATGTTATTTGTGCAATGTTTAGCCCCTAAACCAAATTTATGGCCCAATCAATTGTATAATCTAGATGTAACATGTATTACTTAACTAACCCTAATTTAATTAGAAATGCATATTTGAATGCAAATGTGCCCAATTTCAACCCATTGAGCCTAAATTAAAGTCTACAATGTGATTGAAAGGGCTAAATTAGGTCACATTTCATAAGATGTTGATTGTAAACCCTAATTTTATCACTTAAACATGTATGTGGTTCCCATAAACCCTAATTTTATGACATATACACATGTAAAAACTAATTACACTAGACACCTAGCCCTAAATCCTAATTTTATAACAAACATAACCCTTAAGTTCCTTGATTTCATCACAAATGCATTAATTCATGAATGTGATTAGTGTTAATTGGTGAATCTATCATTCACCTAGTTTTTTAAGGAACTATGATGGGATTTTGTGAAATATAATCTCATTTTGTACTACATATTGAGCCTTATTACATCATTCATTAGTCTAATTTATTAATAGTCTTATCTAGAGTCTTATTGCATCATATATTAGATATTTATGCATCATATTAAGGATTTATGCATCATATGAGCCTTATTTGATCATATGATAACCTAATTACATCCTATTAAGACTTATTCCATCATATGATAGCCTAATTACATCATATAATATACCAATTACATCATATGATATCCTAAAGGCATCATATTAGATATTTATTGCACCACATGATAGTCTTATTATGTTGCATGATAGTCATATTACATCTTATGATAGTCTTATTGCATCATATTGAGCCTTATTACATGATATCATAGCATTATTACAACATCTGATAGTGTTATTGCATCATATTAGGGATTTATCCATCATATTATAATTTTAATGAGTGTTATTATATTGTATTGTAGTATTATAATGGAAGAAATAGTTGAATATGAGCCTTTTTGCTTGTTTGTATAGAATACACTTATACTTCAAAGAACACATATGCATTATAGAAATGCATATGCGTTCCTTAAACATGTACACATTCCTTAAAATAAAAACAAAAACTCACTTTTTGATGTCTATTTTTATCTCTAATGGATATTTTTGTCCCCATTGGCATTCCTTACGTACTCTACATACTTTCATAGTTGTATTTTTTTATGACCTCACATTTGAAGTACTTTATTGGTTTCTTTAATCAAAATGGGCTCTAGTTCACATTTAGGGAGTAGGAAAAAGTTGAAAAACAAAACATCAGAGAAATTAGAAGAGTTGAGAGAAAAAACATGGAATGAATGCATGCAATTCATTTCAGACAAGGTACAAACACTAAGCTTCATGATCCAAATGCCTTAGATAATGGGGTACATGAAAATAATCAATTAACTAATGATGAAATTTATAATAATGAATTGAATTATGATAAATTTCTTAAAAATGAATTTAATTATAATGAAATTGAGAATAAAAAAATAGATAATGTTGAAAATTCACATTCAAAGTTTAAAGTTTTTTATTATGTTGATGAAGAGCCTATGCATGACAATTTACCCACAAAAAATGAAGAAAATTTAATCAACTCAAATAATGATGAAATTAACAATGAAAAAAATTTCATGGAAACACATACTGAAGAAATAAACATAATTGAAGAAAATTTTGTGGAAACATATAATGATTTTAAAACACCCTCTAAATAGATTCCACCAATAACATCACCTCCAAGAGTTGTGAATAGAAAATATAAGTATTTAATTGAAGTCAATGAAAATATTTTGAAATCAATGCATAAAAAAATGTCTAACCACCATTCAAGAAGATTGACTCAAGAAATTTGGGTTAATTTCTTTCATAAATTAGAGTATGATACTCAAAGATGTCAATTATTTATTTTATTGATAAAATTGCTTAGGATGAGATCTATAATGTACATATTAGGACTAATAACATCTAACATGGATAATGAAAATGATAAAATTATTTTAAATATACATGATACATATCATATTGTAGGCCTAAAATCATGAAAAAAATATTATAATACTACCTAATGTCTAATAACAACTTATGTAGTAAGTGGTAAAATAGGGACAAATGATTGATTTCAAAAACAAGTCAAAAACTTGATATAAATAGAAAAACATGAATGAAAGTAATTTGAAGAAATAAAACACTTAATGAACCCAATACTAAATAGCTTTGGTCATTCTCTGGTAGAATTCCATGAAAAGCCAAGGCTATATCCAATGCTTTGAAAGAGTTACTTGCACAATTTTTGAAAGATAATACAAGAGTTTTGCCCAATGAAAGAGATGTAGTGAAAAAATATTTGGTTCTCATAATCATGGACCTCATCCAAAATATTTCTTGGATATGACTCAAACACAATTTTATTCTATGTTTTTAGAAAAATATCTACTTATTACTATTTGGTAAAGAATTTTTGAGATGGCCAAACCTTTCTATGTAAAAATAAATCACACACACACACCACTTGTTGTTGTAGGCAACATGTTGAATTTTAAATACACTATAATGTTTTTCACCATTTTAATTATAATTTTCATAGTAATAACATTTTTTAAGAGTGCGGCATAAAAGTTCCACCAAAATTAGTGAGGGAATTTAGTTCAAATCTTTTTTGTGAAAGACCAGATGGATAGTTCTTTTGTATGAAATCATGTTTGGATGGAAATTACAATATTTTTGGTGGATTGTAAAAATTTAAAGAATGTATCCATGAAGTGTGTACAAGTGTAATTGGAGAATAATTAGTTATTTTGAGTAAATACAAACCTATGACTTATCACATAAAATAAGGCAATGAATCTAAAAGGTCTGAGCTTGTTAGGAAAGAGATACATGTTTCAAGTTTTATGATATAATTCATGGATAAAATTGTTTATGAGTATGCAAGGCACACACATAGGGATAAATGGTTAGATGAACATTTCAATCTAGAAAGGACACATTCCCACTTGATCTCGTTCTTCAAATTTTGACTTTGTAGAAAATTACACATTCAAATTACAAATAGAAGTTTAATCACAGCATTAAAACTCAACACAATTTACCATATTCATACATATAACATTCATGCATGCACTTGATAATATAGAAGAAGATCAAAAAATATTAATGGAGTACCATTTCTATATCAATGATGACTGATCATATCATACAGAGTATGTGCAAGGTTGTTTTGATAGGTTCTATGCACAACTGACTCAAAGGAACATTTATTTCTAATGGTGTTACATTTGTCTATATAATTATACATCATAATTTAAGAATACATGGATGTTTTATGAGTTGAACAAGATGCAAATTACCACTAGTCTAGAACATATTTGAAGTTTCACTAAGCTTGGATATAGAAAAGGGGAGCATGATGGTGTTGAAGCATGTATAAAAAGAGCCATTGAAAGGGAGGAGTTATAATATGAAAATGGTTCTAATTTTATTTATGCAAAAACTATGGTTGACTAGTGTAATGAGAACATATGTCATGGTACTCAACCAAATTGTACTATTCAATAATATTTTTGTTTAATGGACAAAAAATACTTGGTAAACTATGAGGATTGTATGACTCTAATAGGTTCAAATGAGCTCCGCTCATTTCATAGTTCAAATATAGGGTCTTGGACTATTCATATGTGATATTTGGCATGCTTTTAGTCTACATGCACAAACTTTGTTTGGAACGAGTGTGGTTCATAAGAGTGGGTAGATGGCTGGAGTTCCAAACATCTAATTCCAATAAACACATATCCAGTTCCATCAACATTACAACTTACTAGCATGACATACTCACATGACTTTGACCATTTATCTGATCTAGTATAGCTAGGTAGAATATTAATCTTTATAGACTATTTATTCTCATAATCTATCTTCATAAAGTCATTAAATTTTTTGTATGATGCTATCTATGCTTTTTAAGTTATTATAGATGAGGAAAATGAAGAGCTAACATATTACTACTTATGACAGCGTGTAGATGAAAAGAGAAAATGACTTCCTGGGTTGTAGATGGAGAAAACATTGACTATCCCAATGGGTCTATAGTAGTCACTAGAAATTGGCTTAGATGATATCATATAAAAATTAAAATGTATGGTTGTTTTTAGACTTTGAAACTCACAGGAAGATTCTACACTATTCAAATTTGGTTCTTACAACAAGTACTCAATTACAAAAATATCTTGGGAGGCCAAGAAACAAGAATCTATGAAAAGTTCACGAGTCAGACTATGAAGCTATTTTTGATACCATCAAGATTAGAGAAGATCGAAGTGGTTCATTGGATTGAAATGCAGAGTATGTTAACTTGTAAAATTTAGATGTAATCAATTTCACCAAATGTTTTTGATTTTGTATGTAGTACATGCATAAATTTCATCTTTAATTACTTATTAACATATTTTTGTAGGTTAGTGGTGCCAAATAAACTTCCAACATCACGTGGTTGGTACCATTAGTAAATAATTTAATATTATTGAAGCTAAGAGAAGCTTAGTAAAAATACATGCCATTTTTATACTCCTAAATAATCACTCATAACAAGTTTATTTATCCTTATATCCTTCTAAAAAGATTTGTTGTTAGTGTTTTCGTGCTCCAAAATAGTAGTGAAAATTTACTTACAAGTGGAAGTGGGTGTCAAGATTCTTGGAACATGTGTAGTTTGCCTATATATACATGTTCAAATTGGTGGATTTGCACCTATCAATCCTGGGGGTAAAGTTACTAGTTGGAGGTCATGATGTTGTCTCTTCATTACCAAATATTTG
>JARHVA010005735.1:725000-802500 GCA_037957365.1 Torreya grandis | reverse complement strand
AGTTTAAATAATGATGTTAAATGATGATATAAATGGGAATATCATATTGATATAGGTTTATAGTGCTTTGATTTTGAAAAAAGAAACAATCCTTGAGTACCCTATTTGCCAAAGGGCAACATACACTCAAAGGACTAAGTTATATTATGTTGAAACTAGTTTGTGATTCCATTGAGATAGTAAGGGGTATAAAATAGTTAATTAAAGTATATATAATCCAATATTAGGTTTTAAATATATTTGGAGTTCAATGAAAGGTGAAGTAACCTTGCATCCTATTTTCCTATGTGCATAAGCAGGGTTGTAGACTGAGAGTTTGAGTTTGTAATTGATTGTGGGATTTCAAAACTTGTTGTATAAATGAAAAATTTGTATAGGGTTAGTAAAAACCTTTTGAAAAATATTTGGGGTTTTGAAACCTACTATCAAAAATTTTACCCCCTTTAGTGTACTCTCAGTCCTAGTAATGGCCTAGAAACCCTTATTCTAGGGTTTAGTCTATAAAATTAGATTTGATCATTAAAAACTTCCAAAAACTTGTAATATTACATTATTTGATGTATTTTCACTAATGGATGTGTTTTTAGGCTTCTCAAGTATCAAAAAGTATGTAAATGAGGCTGTGATCTAGTATTAAGCCTAAAGAAGGGTTAAGAGAGAAGGGGTGATATAACAACAAGAGAATTTTTCAAAATAAGGGAGTTAATAAACGATTGATTGAGTTGAAATATCCAAATTGGTATATATAAATTTTAATACATTATAATTAAATTTGGTATATGTTTCATACTAATGAGGTACGCAGAAATGGAGAGCTAATTGGTGAGAGGCATAAAGAAGGAAAGACAATTTTAAATGAGGATTATGTCAAAGGGTTAATGTCAGTGTTGCATAGGCCAAATTGGTCCTTAAATATGTAATTAGTTTCTAGTGAATATTTTTTAGATGCTCCCAACAAGAATCTTTACCCAAAAATAGGGATAATAAAAGGTAAAACTAGAAAGGTGTATGTGAGGGGTAAGTAGATAGATAATTTGAATGAGTGACATGACCAAGGATAGAGAGAGACTAATAAGAAGATATAAGGATTGATTTTAATAATATTACCATTATTATTTTCTTACCCAAAGGACTAAGGTATTGAGTTATGAATGGATGAAGCAGAACCTTGAAAGGAAGGGATATAGGTAGAGTTTGGTATAGAAGTTGATATACCTTTGCATCAATGGATATAGATATAACCTTTCACACAACTATAATTATTAGGTTTTTGGGCCCCATAAGTAGGTGTTTGTAATAAACTACTAAACCCCATCTATCTATATGGGGTTGAGGTGCACTATTTGTATATGGTCGTAGGGCCTATGCCATATACATATAGACTATAGTTTATAGTCAATGCTCTCCCAAAAAACCAATGGGATATAATGGATGTAATTATCCAATAAACTAATGAAATTGACTAAGTACAATGGGATCAAGAGTCTATGCCATCTAACTTTATAACTCCATAGATAGAGATGAATTTATTATGCTTGAATGGAATCAAGATGGGAATTGAATTGATATCTATAACCCTTTTGGATATCAATCATAGAGATTGAACTGCTATGTGATTAGGATAATAAGGAATCAACTACCTAGCTATGAGGCTAGTATTTAAAACAAAGGAGTGGTGTGCATATTGATGAAGACATGCTATGCTTGATATATATGTGTGTGTGTGTGTGTGTGTGTGTGTGTGTGTGTGTGTGTGTGTGTGTGTGTGTGTGTGTGTGTGTGTGTGTGTGTGTGTGTGTGTGTGTGTGTGTGTGTGTGTGTGTGTGTGTGTGTGTGTGTGTGTGTGTGTGTGTGTATGTATATGTATGTATGTATCCAATGCTATTGATTGGGATTGACACACTATGAAAAATACATATAACGGGATATAAAGAAAATGTTCAACTCATTATTTTTGTTATTAAAAACATAATTGCGATTGAGTATGAGTTTCTAACAAGTTATGTCAATCCATGTTAATACATCAAACAATAAAAAGTCAAAAAAAAATTATATTAGGTATTTTATATAAAATCTAAACCAAAAACTACAAAGGATATAATTAAGGTGTATGAATATACATTTAGAGTATATATGATTCACTTAGAATTTTAACTCTATAAATGTAAATGGTGTCATACTGACATGGATAGATGTAGTACCTTGGGTTGGCCCACTACCTAGTTGTGATGTTGAAGGCAATGTCTCCTCCTAGAGCATAAAAAAATGCGTATATATTATCTAATTTAAACACGTAAATTATTTTTTACCTTTTTAAATTGTAAATATAACTTAAAAATTTAACATTAAATTTATATAAAAGATACCTGCATGTGTTTAGAGACTCAATATATCTAAACTAAATATGTGCACGAATAACTCATCAGTCAAAACCACATCCTCCAAGCGCCTTGAAGCACCACTATCATCATCTAAAGGTCCAGTGCATATAGAACCATAACATCTATATCAGTGGGGTCAAGTATGACCACTAGTTAGAGTATCCCAAGCATATATCTCTGAAAGTATACTCATATAATGAATGAGTGCATTAGTAAGTGCATTAAGGAAATATAAAGTGTCTATCTATACAATCCCTATCACCATAAAGGGAATCTCTAGATGAAGTGTATTTTGCGTTGAGATCCTTGCATGATGATTTAGTACATGACATGTACTTGGTCAATCTGATGCCGAGCCTTTCCCTTAGCCTTAAAACTCACCATAGTCAAAGTAGTTTGGAATTTGATTGAGGACAATCTCACAATAGAGTTTCCTTAGAAATTACAAAGGGACCTCATGGTTATTACAAGGGGGATAGTCAAACACCATCCACTATCATTCCCAAAAATTATCCTTAATCAAATTATGTTAGCATTAGGGGATTAGGAAACATTTCGTTATTATGGGAAATGGGGCATTGGTGGTCAGGTCGATAAATAAGGAAAAAAATCAATCTTTTATTATATGTTTATTCTTTACCTTAGATGCTGACAATTTTTCAACATAGTAAGCCCTACAACTATCTATCTATTACCTCCATCTATCAATTTGACTCGTTATCGAGTCAACTTGACATAATACTAACTCTAGGTTATTGGCTAAATAGGTGTAATAGATGCTTATGGAAGTGGGCTCCCTCATTCTCTTAATTATTTGCTCATTTTCAATTTTATCCTCCGCTATATGAAAAAATAATTCCTTTTGACTACCTACAGGATCTAAGGGAACTATAGGAGGGTTAAGAAAAGGGTTAGGTTGAGGGTTAGGAGGCTTAGGAGGGTGGGGTGGAAGGTTAGGTAGAGGATTAGGTGTAGGGTTATGTAGAGCATGCTGAACTATTGCAGAAAAATAAAAAACAAATTTAAAATTAATATTCAAAAAATATTTAAAAATATCAGAAATTTTAATTTAACCTACAAAAAAACAAAGCTCTACTTGATGGTAGCATCATCAATTTGGTGAATGAAGGGAAAAAATGAGAATCTTGCAGGCGAAAATGTAATCTTGCAGCTAAAACATGAATGGTGAAATGTATGGAATGAGGAGTTATTTTATATATATTTAATAATGCATACATATTCCTATAATACATACACATTCCTATATACTTCAATAACATGTACGTGTTATTTATTATAATATGTACACATTATGGCTTGGTAATCCCAAGCCATAACATGTATGTATTATAACAATAACATGTATGCAATGTAGGTTATGTCCACATTATTATCCCCCAAATCTTTTCACATACCCCTAGGATCTAATTTATCTTATTTCAAACACTCAAGAATAGAAACTTTCTTATTGATATCAAATTTAACTTCCCAACCTTCTCTTATGAGGATGGGTTTACTATTACATTGTTAAGCAGTAAAAAGTGAAATAAAATAATATATTACGCCAAAATAAATCTAGTTAATCAAAATAAAACCATTAATTGTACCTTGAGTCTCAATTTGAGTGGCCTATAAGTCAGTGCTATGATTATCAATAGCAGCATATACTCTATGGTTTATGGTTTGGCCTAATTTTAGTTTAGGATAGTCTTTTCTTATTTTAGTTTTCACCACATTCCCAACACAAAATTCATCTAGGAGATGCTTATGGAATAATTTAAGCACCAATGGTAGGTCCATGTGGGTTATTACGATACTATTCTCTCTTGTAAGAAATAGATTTGGAAGATGCATGGGATTTGAAATTTCTGTTTTAATGGGAAAACCTTTTGAAATTTTTATTATCTCCTAATAATTTATGATTAGGATTAGACTTCCTAAAGTTCTTATTTATGGGAGAAAGGTTTCTTGCTTTAGGCTACTGCTTGTTTGACTTGAATTCTTATCTTGCCTTCTAACAAGAGTTTTCTCTTTTATCTGCATTGTAGGCTAATTATAAGTTGCAGCGAATATTTTTGGATTTGTCATGTTAGCATCATGCATCAAAATCTCCTCTAGCCCAAGCTTGAACTTAGTAATCTTAGTTTCTTTGTCATGAAAATAGTTCACATAATGTAACAAGTTAGTAACTTATTTTCATATTCATTAATAAACATTTTCTCTTGCTTTAAAAGATAAAAATTAATGATTTTATAATAATAATTTGCATTTAGGTACCTCTTATGAAACTAATCCTAAAAAATAGACCAAGATAAGTTCAAGGGATAATATCCTTCAATAGCACAAAGGTGGTACCACCATAATGCAACAGGTCCTACTAATTGATAGATTGCTACTCTAGCTTTCATATTAGAAGGCATATTACAATAATTAAAGCTATTTTGAAAGTGTACCAACCAATCATGGACTATGGTCAAAGGAAGTTCTTAAATTATAGATCCTTTCACTTATCTCATTTCCTACATGGGTACTTCCTCTTCAGATAACCCCTCAATATTGTTCAATATTTGTTCTTGGTTATCAATATTTCCTTGTAAGTTATTAAGGGGTGTAAATATTTTACTGAGTATTTCCTCATGCTTATCTATTAGAATTCCATATACTACTTTAGTATTGGGTACCTCAGTGTTACTTTTTGCATTATTCACATGCAATTTTTCTATGTGATGAATGGTAATATAGCGTCAATGACCCCTTCTATGTACTTGAGATATGCCCCTGATGGGATTGACATTCAAAGGGTTATTGAGGATGTCACCTCCACATGATCACATTCTAACCATCCTGAGAAATCATAAGTGATAACTTATAAGATTGTAATTATTAGAAAAATAATATTCATTCCTAAAACTCCCTATAGTAGAAAAATGTTACAATATGAGATGTTACATCCCCCAAAAAAATTTGGAATCGTATATAAGAGTAAATTTTTGACACATGTTAGGCCCTCTCACAAGTCTTGATAATACAACAAAAATATTAGCTCATTTCATGCCTACACAACTAAAACTTAAGGAGGATAACTGAGGCAATTATTTAGAGGTAAACACATACAAATGGTGGTATCGAGAAGCTTGTTATCATATTATAAGGATTATGAAAATTGGGGTATATCAGTGTACAAATACAATGATAAGTCTTGAGTGCCATAAGTATCATTCATAATTCCACATAGGACCATTTTTAGATCTTTTATCTTAAGAAGTACCTCATTCTCCTTATTGGATTAATATTCTACTTGAAGATGATTAGGTTAGAGTATTGATTTTATTGGGAAGGATAATTTTTTTTCTTAAGTTATAATTCAGGTTAATTATAGGCCATGATATATAAAATAAGTAACTTATACAATTAGTAAATAGATCAATTTAATAATCATAGATTTTGATTCATTCATACAACAATTATATCAAATCATAAGAGAGAATAGATTAAGGACAATATTGTTTAGTTCTACCAACTAGGTTATAACAAACTATAGCCTTTAAGATCATCACACTATCCCTACACCATTTATACCAAACATGGATTTATGATGTAGTTACAAATCAGCATTGCAATTCTATAGTTTGTATAGATATTTAAATTGGCATGGACCAATGTGATAATGAAAGAGTCTAAGGTATTTAAAACAATAAAACTAAAATATCTATTTGAAATAAATAATTTGCGCAACCATTAATAGTGATTTTCAATCAGGTATCTAATTAAGATAGAATTCTCTTCATTTCATATAAACATTTTATAAATGAATGCTTAATGATATCATTATGTTAAGCATTTTTTTTGTAATCCAAATAGATAACAAGAAAACAACAAGCATTTAAAATTGTAATATTCAATCATGGAACTCAACATCATTAAGTAACAAAGTTAATACAATTTTCAAGATGAATGGAACCAAAATAAAAAAGTTTCACATAAAGAACTCCAAAAAAAATTTGATGGACAGCTAAGGCAATAAGATAAGCTATTTCAACTACTAGATAAGAAAGAAAATAGTGAGTCTATTGCTTAAGTCTCATTTAATGGATTAAAGTCATATAACAAATTATTTATCATCCTTGATTTCATTATGGTTTCCTTTTATCTAACCAAATAAATAGTCTAAGTAAAACATTGCACATGTTCATTCTTAAATCATAAGAACTATTAAATATTAATTCCTTATTTGAACAATAAAATCATTCACTTATTAATGTCATATTTTATAATGTGACATACATGGCTTAATAATTAATGTAATACATACATTACACGTAACCAGGTATGCCTAAAATGCATGATAGAAAGAAATATTTGATTTATTTTCTCGTTGACCAGTTTTATGCATTGATGAAAGGGGTTAGAAGATCAATATACATATATGTACTTATGTTCAAGAGTAACAAGCTAACCAAACACTAATTCAAATATTACAAGTTACTACATAACTTCTATCTGTAATCCCATATAAACTTGTTCTCAATTAAAAAACTTATAGGATCAATGAACTAATATAGAACATATATATAGTGGTAAGCTATAACAAAGATTAACTTTTTTGATAGTGTAACTCATATCTAATTTATTATTTTTATTAGAATATTTTTCCATAATTTAGATCTAATGTGAAAATGTCCTAGTAGATCCCAAGTGAATATTCATGGATTAATTCAATTGACATCAAAAAAAAAATAACGTAATGAATATTCTTAAATATAAACCTATCTATCAAACTAATCAAACTAGGATGCAATCAATCTCATAAAAAAATCTTAGATCATTGAAGGATTAATATGGTAAAGAACATGTATATATAAATTAATTATATACACAACTAATTCTAACTTGAAGATTATTAAATCAATGTAGGATTAGTATGACATATATAAACTAATGGTATACCAAATCAATTCTAACTAATCATAACAAACATTAAATTAATATAAGATAAATTAAATAATACAATGTATCTATAATATCTTTAGCCAACAATCAATTAACTTTATTCAATATTCTAATTCTATTATCAATCCATTCATAAAATCAATTATCATCTATTAATATAATAATATATTAATTAATGCCAAATTAAACAACTATAATAAATACTATCTATACATATTAATAATCAATCAAATTAAAAATTAAATCTGTTACAATCTTCCATATGTGAGTATGAAGTAATCGAAGCATGAGGTCAAATACAAAGAAGTTGAACAAGATGAACCCACCCAACCAGTCATATGAATCTAACCATAGGTGATCCTCACCACTCCAACCATAATCAGAATGGTGGTTGTGATAATAAAGATTATAAAATGAATTTTAAGCAAATTGATCTCTAAACAATAGATATAGAATAAAATAATATAAGTTTATATCATTCCAAGGTGAGATGAGAATAGTTAATCTAAGTATGATCAATAATGAGGATGGTTAATCTAAGCTTGTAAATGATGTAGAATAGATTAACTCTAATCCATTATATATTCTTCAATATTATCTTAATTAGAACCCCATCTAATATCATGATCAATCTTAACCATCTAGAACCATAATATATACTTTTAAATATTCAAGTCTAGTCCAAGAATGACATCCACACATTTTGAAAGAACCAAAACATTAACAGAGTATAATATAATTATGTAATGACACAAATAGAATATAGTTCAATCATAATTATTAACCTAACATATCAGAAACCAAATAATCATGCCTCTTTATGTCACAGGATTAAATACTAGTTATAAAAATTTAAAATGAATACTCAAAGTATTAATCAAAATATACTAATAATATAATTATATTATTAATAACTATAGACATCATTATGTAATCATACCACATAGTGAAATGTTCAAGCTTGCAGAAAGATCAACATAGTCAATGGAACAACATAGACTTGATTGTGAAATGAAAAACTTTTAACTGAGCCAATAATAAGCATAATCAAAACAATCAAACCCTAATAAAATTCAATACTTAATCAAACCAAATACTAAGGTTGAGAATTAAGATTATGCTAAACAATTAAATTATATCCAAAAAACCCATTCATGACAAGGAATCATAGTCACATAAACAGTGAGCACACAGATATATATATATATATATATATATATATATATATATATATATATATATATATATATATATATAGACACACACACACACACACACCCCAAATACTAGGGCTAAGAATTAAGATTACGTCAAACAATTAAATTCCATATAAACAACCCATTCATGACAAGGAAACATAGTCACATAAATACTGAATAAATATTTAATTATATTAGTGTGTGTATGTGTGTGTGTGTGTGTGTGTGTGTGTGTGTGTGTGTGTGTGTGTGAGAGAGAGAGAGAGAGAGGAGAGAGAGAGAGAGAGAGAGAGAGAGAGAGAGAGAGAGAGAGAGAGAGAGAGAGAGAGAGAGAGAGAGAGAGAGAGAGAGAGAGAGAGAGAGAGAGAGAGAGAGAGAGAGAGAGAGAGAGAGAGTGTGTGTGTGTGTGTGTGTGTGTGTGTGTGTGTGTGTGTGTAGTCGATCAAAACACAACTTTGTTTATTTATCAAGTTGTATACACACCCACACACACACACACACACACACACACAACTCGATAAATAAACTCATAACATAGTCAATCAAAACACAACCATTTATTAAATAGAATGCCACAATCAATTCTGAATGATCTACGATTATATGAAAGAGTAAAGGCTTTAATGGATTCGAATGAAACACCATCGTACAATAGTTTGAATCTATATAAAAAAAGAATAAAAAATCAAAGTCATGGCTTACCCTCATAGTTTAATGAGAATAACAAAACCTATTTTGAATAATAAGGTTTATAAAAGGGCAGTGATCAAGTTTTAATCAAATAATACATCAAGTTCAATTGTTGAAATTAATAGGTTGATACAATAAAAAAAAATAACCATAATGACCTAGGTTCCATTGCACATATGTAAACACAACACAAGTTAGATATAAACACAACATAATAAAACCAAGTAAAAATATAATCAAAATTCAAGATAATCATGTCTAGACCATATATATCCATAACTTTATACTCAAACCAAAGAGAAAGCTTACCAAAATGTAAGATCATAAGGAAAACCAACAACATAGTTCAATTAAAACTTGTTAAACCTTTAAGTCACAAAATAGAATTACTAAAATTGAATTATCAACCATAATTCATTCAAAAAAAAAACACAACTAATGTCTTTTTCTAAAAGGAATAGATTCAATAACTATGGTACCGAAATCAATGGCAAAAACTTATTTAAACAAATATAGTTCTTTAAAAATAACATAGTTGAAAGATACAAATAAGCCATAGTACTAATATGTAGTTGTTATCAAAACCATATTCCAGATCATATGTATGAAAACACCACTATTTGTTAAAAATGTATACATAAATGTTCATAAATAAAAACACATAGTTGGATTTTAGAAAAGAGGATCAACACACAAAACATTTTCAAACTCATATGCATGAAATCACAGTTGATGACCCATTTCAAAAATAACATTATGATTGTATACACATAAATATTTGACCAAGATTATATATATATAGTCTAATTTTATTTCAAGTTTATATGCAATAAAATATGCTCATATATCATCATAAGGGCTTCAAATTTGCAACCAAAAGTTTGAATATTATAGCTACATGCACAACCTCGAAATCTTTATTATCATTACAACATAGTTAAAAAAAAAAAAAAAAAAAACTTACCTGTAAAAACATAAAAGACTCAAAAAGTTCAAAAAGATGAGAAACTCTAAAAATCTTCAAGCACCACTTTATAATTTTCAAACCATCAAGCTCACCATTAAAAATTAATTGAGATTTCTACTATTTTCTCCGCAAAATTCTATCTTTCTAACACTTTTTCCCATCATCTACATTCCCATTCTTTTCATTGATATTCTTCAATACCCCAATCACTTTACATTCAATTTTGAGAGTAGAGAAAAACACCTCTAGATCTCAAGGCAATCCTTGCTAACCTTACCATTAATGGCAAGTCATGAAGGCTTAGTGATTAAGAAACCCACCACTAATAGGAAGGGGAGATTATCTCTAAATAAAAATGATTAAAACATAAACCAATTAATTAACATTGAAATATTTACCAAAATGTCATCTGCCTCATTAAATAGGGTTTATGTATTCCTTCATAAGCTATCAACTTAAGTTGATAAAATATTTAAAATACCAACTATGTACTAAATTAAGTCTTTATCAAAGTCATTCAATGAGTATTTAGTCATGGAAATAATATCCCGCCATCTTAGTAAATAGTGCTAGTTTGAAGGGATTTGGATAAGAATGAAAAGTGACACGGGTTTTTAGGGGGCTTATGTGTTAGATCCAGGGAGGTCTAGGCATGAGAATGCTTAGATAACTAGAATCTATGGTATAATAATGGAAGATTTGATAACAACATGATACAGGAATGGAGTAGAAATGTGATTATGGGAATAATGGATGCACCATCCAAACATATAATATAAAATAACAATAAATAATGAATCATAATGACATCAATAAGTACAGTAGTAATTGTAAGCCTAATGACCACAATCGACAAATACAATGATCAAATCAAAGTGTACAAATGAAAAAAAAAAAGTACACCTGTTAGACATGTCAACATGCTTAAAATTCACTTAATTTTGGGATTAAAACTTCCATGATCTATCTAACTCATAGAAAAAAGCTTCAACCACTGAAAATGAGATTAATCACATTATATTATTAATCAATAATCAATGCAGATTTATAAAATTATCATGAACAATAATAAGTCCATAAAATAATTAATCATAGAATCAGGTATGTAGCCAACACTGCTACAACTAGTATGATAGATAATCCAACTAAAAAATAATTAATAACCAGTGTAACAATCATAATGTTATTGTTATAATGATATAATATATAATGGAAATATGGGATCATAACAAAATTCTATTTTAAATGAATGAGATAAAATATATTTTTTACTTTTAAAAAATTTTACTACAATTTTGATTAAACATTACAAAAAATAATTATCAATTTTGGATAACTCAACCACTGTTACATATCGCTTTTTCACTAAACAAATTTACTTGATTATCCATTGATTTTTTAAAGATGGTGATTTTATTTGGTCATTATTAACTAGGCTAGGAGTTATACCCTTCTATGACACAATTGAATAATGATTAGAATACATGATTGAATTGCTATTAATTAGCTTTACAATGTACATTCTTACATTATGATCATGTTGATTTGTTGTTTCAATAGTTTTTTATAATATACATATTGTGATGTTATGGACTAACTACTTTTTTGTCATGATTTGGATGTAGGAAAGATTAATCTATAAGATCATGACAGAGGGATAGCATCATCGGAGAGGGTGATATAGATGGAGATATTAGGAGATGATAGAGAAATAACTAGAACCCTGCACACACCACATTAAATAGTACATACTATATGTAAAGTAAAATGGTTAGTGTTAGTATGTTTATGATCATTGATTACATTTATAATTATTTACAAGTGGTCAACGTTAGTACTTATTGATGAATTTCTCTTTTCACATAGTTAAAATATGTGTATTGGTTTAGTTCAAATTTACGTTTATGCAAAAATAACATTCTAAGATTTGTGTTAAAGTTGCTATAAATTTAGATTGGGTTAATAATGAGAGTAATACCATGTTTTGATTAAAATAATATTAATGACTTGTTAATATTAAATAGTATTATTATTAATCAGTAAATACATTTTAATTAATGTATAAATAGAGAAAAAAAGAAAAAAAAAATATATTAATAACTTATTTTGATTTTGTATTTGGAAATAAAGCCTCATAGGAGAAATTTAAAAAAAATAAAAACAAATTAGAATAAGATAAATTAGAAGGGATGTTTAAATTTAGAATAAAAGGGCGAATAAAAACAAAAACAAAAAGAAATAATAAAGGAAAAAGTAGTACCATATTCTTGGAAAGGAAGAAAATATACAACTCCTAGAGGAGAAGGCAGAAAGAAAAGGAGACAAAGTGAGAGATAATGGAATAAGGAGAAAAGATGGGAAGCAGCGCAAAAGGAATAAGATTGGAGTTTCTCAGATCTCAAGAGGATTTTGAAAGGTAGGCGCCATTGTTACCCTTTTATAAAAATAGAAAATTCTTATTTGGTTTGATTATTGTCGAGAATGGTGAATATTATTTCTAGTCATATTAAAATATGTCAGTTCAATTTATTCTAGATGAACTGATCTATGTGAAATGTGTATTGTATAAATTGATAGCAAACTCTATAATAAAACAATGGCCTATGTAGATAAGCTAAGTATGTGTGTGGCACCCTGTGTAATACGGTGATTTGCTTTGAAAACAATATTTAGTGAACCATATAAATAACAGACCGTATAAACAAATACCTATTTATCTGTTGTTTATACGAAACTGTTTATATATGTATGTGTGGCGATTCAACTATAGGGACTGAACTACTTTCATAGGAAAACAATAGCATTTTGGTTATTTTTTTACAGTGAATCAAAAAATGAATATAAAACAGCGAACCTGTATGGTACTATTAGCGATATATACCTATTTATAACTTCAGCATATAACTATAGCGAATCAGATAAACTATATAATGAGTTGGAAGGTGTTGTATTATATAATATTTAACCGATATATAAAACTTCAATGTATCATAGCATAATATATTATGGTATTATATCATTTTAATCAGATATCATAAAGTATTGTGTTGTATTAATCTAATACATATATTGTGGTCTTATATTGTATTTTGGACATAAAATATTTTATGTTATTTATTGCATACTGTTGTATATGTTTTATAACATTGTATCGTCTTAATTGTTGTTTGACTCATTAAGGAACCTCTAAGAATCGAAAGGACAACCTTTATCGAGTCACATATCTCTTATAATTTAACATGTTGCCAACAATTTAGCGACATGATTCATTTAATATACTCTAACTTATAATATCATAGAAATTATAATATCATATAACTAATATATACGATCACTTTTATATGTGGCATCTAGCTGCCCCTATAAGCGACCTGGGGATCTGACATTTTAATATACATACATTTATGTTTCAATAGACATAAATAGGAAATTTATGCAGTGATTTGAACTGTGTATTCATGCATTAAATGCAAATATTATTATACAGATAACCAAACACAACAATCTGGTAAAATTATAAGTCTCTAGTGTAATATGGAAAATTATTCTGGTATAATGTTATAATATAAAGTGCAGACTACAATGACTTATCTAGCATTTATTATGCAACAAACTTAGTTATTATGCAGTGAACTTAGTTTGTGGAGAGACCAAAATTATCTTTCTATAGAATTAAAACTAGTGAGCTGTTTAGATATCTGATATGCAACAACTTATTAATAGTCTTATATGTTTTGAATAATAGAAATTGCAACGATATAACATAAACAATAATTACTCTTTTACAGTGATTTAGTTATTAATTGAATAAATATACATAACGTAAACCGCAATGGGTTATTAAATATCTACATTAATATATGTAATGGAACGATATAGCAATTAAGTTGATATAGTATTTTACATATCAGCCCATATGGCACTTTTATTCTCAATAGAACTTATGTGAGCGATAGCATATCTTTATTTTACTGCTAATAGATATAACTCCTAATATCTGCTAATATAAGCATATTGTTAATTGGGAGAGTATACGGATATAGCTAATACATATCTCTTATGTGATAATATATATCTCGTATGTGAGTAATAGTATATGGATATTGTTAAGTAAGATCTGCATACATATAAATACATCAGTATTTCATATTTATACAGTATGCATGACATATGTCCATTAAGAAAATCATAGAATGAATATTGGTATGGACAAGTGTATCTCGATGTCCAAAGATTGGAAAATGTATTGGTTTATATGTACAAGATTTAAAATCTTGTATAACATGCCATATTATATATTGATACAAGTTAATTAATATATAGATGCCATATAATATGAAAATTACAACTAATAATATACATGTAGAACTCATATCATATCCATGAAATACTTTGGATTTCTTTAAGAGGTGTTTTAAACTAATAAATTACATGTGGTAGCATATAGTTAAAAATCATTACGATGTCTTTTTAATAATTAATTTTGATCAATAAAGTTTTGTTTGTAATCTATGTAAAAGCTTTGTCTATATCTTTTAAATATACAATGATATCATGTATGAATTTCTATTGTGGTCATACCTATAATAGTCTACATAGTGCATACTCACACATGTTCAGGTAATATATTTATCTGAAGAATTAGACATTCCATTGAGAGTATAATATATATTGGTGTAATAGGTTATGTGCCTATACCTCTATCTCTATGGATTGTTAAAAACTAATTTATAGTTCCTAATGAGTAAGACAACCTCTTACAAATATAACAATTATAAAATTAAATAATATGTGTTCATGAGAGTTATGACCTTATAGTTATTACTACCTATTGAACCTGAGTAGTGTGTTCAGTGGTTATCATAGAACATAATATATTTGTATCTACATATGAAAATTAGATTATGTAGTTTAAATATAGTATGTACATAGTTGGTATAAACTAAACTTGATTGTCTATTATTTAGTATTATTTGACATTTTATTCTTAAAATTATAAGAATGGGATTTTGTGATTGAGTAGTGTGCTCATGTACAATGAGGTATGATATTATGAGATGTCATAGACTGTATTGTATTTGAAAATTACAATCAAAATATATGTTCTAACTAGGTGGTACAAACTGTAATTATTATGTGTAGATTCATTTATACGTTTCACAGACTAAATATATACATGTTAGTTATTTCCATGATTAACATATTTTATGACAACTAGTAGGAAGTACTATATTTTATTTATTTATCAAAATTAGAATATATATATATTATACTTAGTGAGTATAATTTGATTTTGCTTGTTAATTAATTATGCAATAAATGATATTGTGAAGATTTATTCAAATATTTGAGAGACTAAATGTATACAGTTTGTTATTCATGTGTTGAACATTTTTTTTGATTGCTAATAGGAAGCAATCTCTAATAATATGTTGTTTATATATATGTTAGCCAAATTTTGCATTGTTTGTATTGAATAAGTAGTGAGACAAATGTTACTAGCTTGATATCATAATAATGCCAGATAAAAGTATTCTGATCAAGTGGTGTGTATAAAATTCACTGATCCTAAAGATTAATAGCTATTGAAAACTTTGGTGAAAGTAATGTTAGTGACACATTATCATTTCAGGTGTATGATTTACATGTTTGTGTGATACCTTATTAAAATAAGTTCTTTTATGATACACTGCATATTTTTTAAGAAATTCTATAGATAAAAGGTACTAGCTTGTCTCTTTAGATTCCTACACTATCACTATCTACTCATCTGTTAAATGAGAGCCATTCTCTAATGAGAGATTGTGTGAGAGATTGATGGTCAGTGGTTGGTGTGAAAATGCACTCAGAGGATCATGTCCCTTCCCATAGCATTACATATTTAGAGATAACACTAGATATTCCTAAAGATACTGAAGTTTGAGAAACTCATGTTCTATATAATTTTGTATATTATATCTTGTACATTATATAATATTTATTATTATTGAGATTATCATTTATGAGATGTAATTATTTACTTATTTTTACTTGTCGTCATTAGATGTATCATTATATCTACTTTAGTTGGATATTTGTAATTACTTATTATATTTAGTTATGATGTGTTTCATATGTTTATAGTGACTAGTGACTCTTAGATGTTACATGCTTATTTATAGTTAACATAGTTATAGTTTCATATCTAGATCACTAATAAGATTCTTATTGTGAATTCTAATGAAATAATACATTAATTAAATATAAAATATATCATGTTTTTTTATGTCAAATTTGACAAGCTTGTTACATATAGTGTCAAAGTTGTAGCTCGAAATGTAAGACCTAATGAGTCCACTAGAATTTTTTTATCCTTATGATTATCAAAAAGGAGAGTGGTGAAAGCTAGAGTATCTAGAGAAGTTTATTCAAATTTCAATGATGACAATCCTCCATTTGATCCTAATTGATTTTTTGTTGAGCAAGCAACAAAGTTAGATGATATTATCTTAGCCATGAATAAAAATAGGAATCAAATTTCAGCCATAGAGTAGACAGTTATTGCCCATGAATACGAATAACATCACAAAAAAATTGAAGAGCATTAAACCGAGCTAAAAAATCCTTTGGATGCAAGAGCATAGCTAGTATTGTTTGGGTTAAGTGGTGTGTATTTTTGATTTGTATTGCCATAGTGTAGAGTCACGCTACACCAAGATTAAAGTTATGAGATTTAGTAGATCCTTATTTGTGGCATAATGACCATTATAGGCAATATACATCCAATATTCTTGGTTGTATTTACCTAAGAACCTATATAACTAAATCATCTGATGTGTGTAACATCAAGATAATATAAGATAGTACTAAAAAGGGAAGGCATAATCATATGTGACCTATATTATAAAGTGGTGAGGATTGGCAGTTGATTCCATGAAATATTGTGTGGTACATTGAATGTGTACCTTTAGATGCACTTATACCCTTTTAAGATTTTTTAAAGGGTTGATTTTTTAAGTGTCTTGATGGTGAAGGTTGTATAGCATGTTTGAATATGCAAGTGATTAGCATTGTAAATGTCAGATAAGACACCATAAAATATTATTTTGATCACTTAGATTGAACACCTAGAGAGTGATTATATGTTTAATTTGTAATCAAGACACATTTGTCACTTGTGTTTATATTTAGAGTGTTTAAAAAACATGGGCTACTTGTCACTTAAGTATATGTTTAACTTAGATAGAGTTTATGTCTTATGTACATTAATCCTATGGAAGGGAATCCTAAAAAAACTGCTTATAGATTGGAACCACCTAGTATGGTGGAGATTCTCCTTGTGGTGGAGTATAATTATCTTTGTTAGGGATTCTTTTGCGTTAGAGGTTTACTCATAGATTGGAATTTCATATGTTTAAATGGATTGGGAAAATGTGTCATCTCACATAGTTAGCTTAGAGGTGAGTTGTTATTTTCTCACCCTCCTTTGACATCATTATAAGACCACTAAGTGGATTCAAATTTTCATGATGTTGATTTAGTGATCATTTAATTGGAATTTTTTTTAGAATTGTTGTTTTGAACATATTCCATGGATTTCATGGGATAGTGTCTTCTACTTCTTGTCTATAAAGAAGTTTCTCAAATGGAATGGATTGATGGATTTATGTGGTTAATATATTTTCTTCCAGTTGTGGAAATAAGGTGTGATACTACACTTATAGGTTTGGTAAGAGAGTAGAGATTTTGTCAACTTGGGTTGTGGCATTTTCATCATATGATGTGACGGTATTTAAGAGTTTTGTTATTATGTCTATTTAGAGTCATACTTTCTAGTGCTACTTTATCTAAACTTGTGAACTTTAACCATGTGTAGTGGCAAATCTTAGATTTATATTGGTTCTGGATTAAGATTTATAAGTTGATTATAATCATTATGTTATGATCCACGCTTGATTATATTGGCATTATCTTCATCTTACTTAGAACTTGTTATTTGTACGAGTTATTTTTATACTTTTATCCTAAAGCGAGTATGGAATGAAAGGTCAAGAACATCCTATTAGTCTAAGGGGTTGAGTTACACCTATAACTTGTTGTGTAACTAGCTGAGCAAGCAGAAAGGGATTATCTCCCTTATTCCTTTTGTAGGGTTGTAAGGATGGTGTGATCCTTGGAATTTGGTTTTTATGTTAATTTAAAAATTATTTCCTCTTAAATTTGAATATAATAGAGATAGGTTAAGTGGATAAATTTGATGTTGGTTGTGTATGGCTAATTGTAACTTAATATAATTATAGAATGATTGTATGATTTTTTTATGTGTATTGATACATCTTAAATTGTTTAGCATATATCATTGATTTATAATATTAATTATTATGAATTTGTGATTCATTTAACCTTGTGCACATTTTGGAGATCATTAAATCATTTGGATCTAAAGGATGAGCAGTGAATTAGGAACGTGAGTACTAAGAGATGGAATTGGATCCTAGTTAGTATCACATTGACTTAGTTGTTACTAAATTTGGATATGATAAGGGGATCTTGTCGAGTATAGTATTTGATAAGAGAGACTTGTCAACTTCATTCATATAGCTATACACATGTATAACGAGGAATGCTTATTCATTAATTTTATATACATTAAAAAAATATTATTTTTAGTTCATATTTATCATCATACTTATCAGGATCTAGATATACTAGTGATGCTATTGACTTATATACATCATTCTTACTAAGTTATCTAAATTTTTTTCTCTAGGATGAGAAAAAACACTCTTCAGAGTAGAGAGATGTGCATAGGAGTTGGAAGGTTCTTGCCAAGTTCTCAAAACAAAATTCTCCAAAATGAGAAAAATACTCTTAAGATTAGAGAGTCATATATTGGAGTTGGTATGTATTTTGAAACTATCCCTAGCCATTTATTTTCAATTTTATGATGATTACATATGCTAATAATTGAAGATTAAATATAGAAAATTAACAAAAAATTTCTTGAGATATGTGGGACCCTTAGAGGTATCAAAAGTGGTCAGTCATATAATATATAGGATCTCCTTATTTTTTCTAGACCCTAGGGTGGACATGATAGAACCAAACAGAGTAGGTGACACTCACAACATTGTTTACATAATAAGAAGATGTCACAGTGTATGGTCTTGCCAAATCAATACTTTGAGGATAGGGTTACTTGAGAGAACTATGCTAAGCTTTACATGTAATTTTCACATTTATTTACTTAATTCGATACTTTATATTATGTTAATTTTCTTTTAAACAATATTTTGATTCATAACATATGTTGGAATGAGTGTCATCCAAGATGATGACTATCTTTATGAGGGTGGTGGATGTTATAGGTAGATTCTGTACTAAGTAAATTTAATTTATTATCCATGAATTTTTTATTATTAGTGATTTTATTTGATCATTATTAATTAAGATAAGAGTTATATGTTATTGTGGAATAGTTAAATATTGATTAAAATACATGATTTCATTGATATAAATTAGCTATAGTGTATATTCTTACATAATTATTATGTTTATTTGATATTTAAGTAATGTTTTATGATATACATGTGATGTTATGAAATAACTACATATTTGACATGAGTTGCCTAAAAGGGAGATTCATATATCATAACATTATATACAAAGAGAATCATTAGAGAGGGTGTTATAAATGGAAATGTTTAGAGATGACATAGGAATGACTAAAACACTGCATACCCTACATTAAATAGTACATACTTTAGATGCATAGTAAAAAATTGAATGATAGTATGTTTATGATGATTCATTGAATATAAAATTATTTTCAAGTATTTAACATTAGTACTTATTGATTATTATCTATTTTCAGATGATTGAATATGTCTATTGGTTTAGTTCAAATTTTTGGTTATAAAGAACTAACCCTTT
Organism: Torreya grandis; assembly: GCA_037957365.1. Classification (NCBI taxonomy): domain Eukaryota; kingdom Viridiplantae; phylum Streptophyta; class Pinopsida; order Cupressales; family Taxaceae; genus Torreya; species Torreya grandis. The sequence goes on along the minus strand of JARHVA010005735.1, from coordinate 782,401 downwards.
AGGATTTTTGTTGACGTTTCTATAAGTTATGATTGCATTAATAATGAGGGTAATACCATTTTTTATTAAAATAATTTTAATAAGTTATTAATATTAGGTCATATTATTATTAAGTAGAAAATACATAATGCATAAATAGGTAAAAATGAAAGAAGGGAATAAAATAGGTAAGATAATTATTTTAATTTTTATATTTGGAAATAAAGTCTCATAGGAGAAATAAAATAACTTAAGAAAAACAAATAAGAATAAGATAAATTAGAAGGGAAGTTTAAATATAGGCACAAAAATGAATAAAAATAAAAAGAAAACAAAATCATAAAGGAAAAAGTAGCACCATATTCTTGGAGATGAAGAAAATATAAAATAAGGGAACAACTCATAGAGAAGGTGGTAAGAAAAAGAAATGGAGTGAGAGAGAATGGAAAAAGGATAATAGATAGGAGGTGGTGGAAAAGGAAGAAGGTTAGAATTTCTCAGATCTCAAAGGGAGTTTGATAGGTAGGCACTGTTGTTACCCTTCTGTAAAACATGAAAATTAATATGTGGTTTGATTATTATCATGAAAGGTGAATATTATCTCTATTCATATTAAAATATATCAGTTCAATATGTTCTAGCTAAACTGATCTATTTATACATAGTGAAATATGAATTATATAAACTAATAACAAACTAGACAACAAAATATCAACCTGTGTAGATAAACTGAGTATATCTACGAGAGCCTATGTAATAAGGTGATTTACTTTGAAAATAGTATTTAGTGAGTTATATAAATATAAAAATGTATAAAAAAAATACCTATATATATGTTGTTTATGTGAGACCATTTATATGTGTGTGTGGGGTGAATTAACTGTAGGGACTAAATTGCTTGCATATAAAACTAATAGTGTTTTGGTTATTTTTATGCAGTGAATAAAAAGTGAAATAAAAAATCAAACCTATATAATATAATTAGTGATCTATACCTATTTACAACTTTAGTATATAACTACCTGTTCATATACATGAAGTATTTGAGAATTCTTTAGGATTTTTTTAAACTAATAAACTATATGTGGTAGCATATAGTTAATAATCCCTACAATGCCCTCTTTTTTTATCACAAAGTAGAATAATAAAGTTTTATTTAAAATCCATGTAAGAGCTTTGTCTAAATCAGTTATATATATAGTGATTTTATGTGTAGATGTTTAGTCTGATCATAGTTATAATAGTCCACATTTTTCATACTCACTCATGTTCAAGGAATATACCCATTTAAAGACATAGGTATCCCATTGAGAGTATAATATATATATTGGTGTAATGGTTCACATGCCTATGGCTCTAGTTTTTATGATTTTTAAAAACTAATTATAGTTCCTAAAGAGTAAGACATTGCACACAACCTCCTAAAAAGATAACAATTGTAAATGAAAGAATATGTGATCATGAGAATCATGACTTTCTAATAATGACTAGATGTTAAAATTGAGTAGTGTGTATAGTGCTTATCATGGATCATATTTTATTTTAATATACATATAGAAATTAGATTATGATGTTTAACCATAGGATATGCTCAATTGGTATAAATTGAACTTACTTACCTATTACTTATAATTATGAGACATTTGATTCTTAAAATTATAAGATTGGTTCCTGATGATTGAGTAGTGTGCTCATCTATATTGAACTATGATATTACGAGATGTCATAGAATGCATTTTATTTAAAACTTATTGCTTAAATGTATACTATACCTAGATGGTACGAACTATGATTGTAATATCTAGATTCATTCATATGTTTGACATGCTCAATGTATGTGTATTGATTATTTTTATGAATAACATGTTTTAAGACAACTAACAAGAATATATATATATATATATATATATATATATATATATATATATATATATATATATATATATATATATATATATATATATATTGAAGATTCATTCATACATTTGGCATACTAAATATATGTATTTGATTATTTCTATGTTCAGCATGTTTTGTGATTTCCAATAGAAAGTAATATGTATTAATATTTTAGTTATATATATGTTAGCTAAATTTCACATTATTAATTATGAGTAAGTAGTGAAACAAATTTTATTAACTTACTAACATCACGATGCTAGATGAAGGTAATCTAACTAAGTGGTGTGTATGAAATTGACTAATTGTAGAGATAAATAATTATTAGAAATATTTATCAAATTAATATTAGCGAGGCACTATCATTTCATGTGTATGATTTATATATTTATTTAATCCCTGATTAGAATGGGTTTCTTTATGGTACATCACATATTTTTTAAAAATCATACAACATATCGTTACTAGCTTGTCTCTCTAGAGTCCCACAATGTCATTATGTACTAGTCCTTGAAAGGAAGATTATTCCTTGATGGAAAATTGTGTGGAGGATTGATGGTCAATGGTTGGTTTGGAAAATCACTCACATGATGTTCTCCCTCCCCACAATAGTACTTATTTAGAGATGACACTTGAAATTGTCAAAGATACTGGAGTTTGAGAAACTCATGCTCTATGGAGATTTATATCTTGTACATTATATTATATTTATTATTATTGAGATATTATCCTTGATGAGATGTAATTATTTACTTATTTTTACTTGGTAGTAGTCATTGCATCATTGTACGAGTCATGGTTGGATATCTATAATTATTTTCCATATTTAGTTATGATGTATTTCATGTGTTGATAGTGACTAGTGACTATTAGATGTCATATGCTTATTTATCCTTAACATACTTAGAGTTTTATATCTGTATCATTAATTATATTTTCGTGGTGAATTCTAATGAAAGAATACATTGATTAAATAATTAAAAAAATTATGACATTTTTAAAATTCAAATCTAACAAGGTAATTACAGTGATATTATTTGGTTAATACAATTTCTTTTGAAGTCACAAAAGGGATACATGCCTTTTTAAGTACTTATCTACAAAAAAGACTTAATTACGTCAACTTCTACAATTCAATAGAAAATATTTAATTATATGAATTTTTTTATAATAGTATTGTAAAACATATTTCTTTTATACCAATAAGTTGCATTAAATTTAGATTACAAATTTACATACAAACTCACTCATAAAACAAAATTTAATATAAAGATAAGTATTGCTACTTCTTTTTTATTTATTAGTTATAATAATTTATCATTGTAAATATTTGTGCACATTAAATTATGAATGATAAACTATTTTGTCCAACAAAATTTAATATAATTTATTAGTATAATTTTATATTTTTATTTCATTTTTACCTTCGACATTTTAAAAATACACATCACATGTCAAGCATATAGTTTAATATCACTTATTCTATAAATTGTCTATTTTGTAGTAATTGTACCACTAAAAACATAATTTCTCAAGGGTTACGTTTTACTCTTATTTTGATTATCTTTATTATTAGTCCCGAAGAATAACTATTACTCTCATTTAGTTTTAATTGGTTATCATTACATGTTCTTTCACTCAATTATAGTATATCATTATCCGTGCAAAAAAGGTTAAGATTTTACAAATAAAATGTCAAGGTTTTTAACTGATCTAAAATAGTAATATTATTTACTATATACTGATTGGTTGAGAGGTTTTCATATTATTACCAACTTCACTTGACTCAAGGTGCAGTCATGATGAGTTTGCTTTAATATGTAAAAGTCATAATGACTTCATTTTAATCATAGAAATTGTAATATGTACTTGGATTTAATTTCAGATCCTAAAAATATATATAGAGAGATTTTGTTATTTCCTACTATGTCAGAGCTCAGAAAATGATATTGACAGTTAGGGAATTATCATCATGGATTATGCAGATGCTTAGTTGTAATTATAAGTTTCATTTAACATTTTATATCAATTCAAAGGTGGTAGATCTAGAAAGAACTCCCTATCATCAATGGGTCATTTTACTTACAATGGATCCAATCCTCACATTTTAATTTGCATTACATCTTCATGCTTGTGTGAATGGGCATGATGGATAATACTTTCCTCCATTCTCAGTTGATATAATCATAATAAATACATAAACGTAAGGTTCAGATAGATTTTCCCAATACAGGAAAGAGAGATTTTTTTAATTCGTGTAGACAAGATTCCATTCTGATATGGAATACATCTCTTCCACTCCCATGTAGGAATTGACATATCACTAAGAATGGAAACCACACATAGATACCAAATGATGGAACTAGAAAATCACCTATAGTCATGATATAATTCAAACACATAAATAAAATTGCTAAATGATAGAATTGGTTAACCATTCATTAACTCACAATCACAACAAATTTCAAACATTTAACTGGAACTACACCACAAATTTTAGAAAGACTAACAATAGATTAAAACAAATTATATTATCTTTCAGAAATATATTACATATAAGATTACAGTCAACACACATTTCTTATGAGTTGTCATGCTCACAAAGATAACTTTCCTTATGGCCAGTTTGAGGCCCATCTGCAATGTTTACATCTCATTCCTAGGAGAGCTGCCTTGATCCTAGCTACCATACATAGCATACTTCTCTCATATTGACCAGCTTCAGCTGGGATCCTAAGAAGACATACAGGCTATAAAGTAGTTACACATATTTATATTATCCATTAGAAGGATCTAGATGCAGATTGAAGTCTCCTAAATTTTTAGAAGAACCTACAAAATCAATGCGAAAGATTAAATGCATTAAAGCATCGATTGGTCAAGATATATCTTCATTAGATATAAAAATTAAATTGAAGGTGAAACATTAATGCTCACTGATCGCTAGATGTGGTGATCGCTGAGTCATCAGCTTGCTTACATGGTGCTACTCTCTAAAATCATAGTTCTACCTTTTCTTGCTTACAGAGTTCTCCACGCTCCTCTTTCTCTTCTTCGTCACTATTTGATTCGTAGGCTTCTCTGTCTTCTTTGCTTTCAAGATTCTCTAGATTCTTCTTACTGTCCTGCTCCTCGCTATAAGGAGCCTCACTAATGCATTCTCCTTCAGCTTCCTCTCCATTATCCAACAGTGTGTAACGGACCTTTTTATTCCTTCAAACAACTTGACCTCTCCTTGCAGGCTCTAATTATCTATCCAACGATTTACTTTCCTCTATGATTGGCCTTCAGCTACTTCCAAGTCATGAGCTTACACAAAAACTTCAAACACAAACCTTGTTTCAACTTGACAGAGACACTGTAAAGGTTTTTGACCAAACCAAAACCAGAGTAACCCAACGGACAATTGAACACCCTATGCTCATGAAAGATATAATGCTTCATACAGATATGCAAAGACTAACAGAACTTTGGTCATGAAAATGTAAGAATAAACACAAGCTCAGCCAAACAGAGTCTTTGAACAAAGTATAAGAGATAATCCTTATGATGAATGATTATGCTAATACAAGCTTAAATAGATATCTAGACAACCTTCAGCTCTGATACCACTCGTAGGAATTGACATATCACTCAGAGTGGTATCCACACATAGATGCCAAATGATGGAACTAGGAACTTACTCACAATCATGATAGGATTCAAACACATAGAGAATTGCCAAATGATAACACTGGTTAACCATTCATTAACTCACAATAACAACAGATTTCAAACATTCAACCAGAACTGCCAACAAGTCATAGTATTGCATTCAACCACAAATTTTAGAAATACTAACAATAGATTAAAACAATTTATATTATCTTTTATAAATAGATTACATATGAGATTACCAACAACACACGTTTCTTATGAACTGCCATGCTCACACATATAACTTTCTTTAAGGCCATTTTGAATCGCATCCACAATGTTTACCAACATACTCACTCACTCATTCTTGCCAGAGCTACTTCGCTCCTAGCTGCCATACATGGCATACTTCTCTCAAATTGACCGACTTTAGATGGGATGCTCCGAAGGCATATAGACTAAGTTACATATATTTATATTATCCATCAGAAGGATCTAAATGCAGATTGAAGTCTCCTAAAGTTTTAGAAGAACCTAGAAAAGCCACGTAAAAGATTAAATGCATTAAAGCATCAATTGCCCGAGGTATATCTTCGGTAGATACAAAAATAAAATAGAAGGTGAAACATTAATGCCCATTGATAGCTAGATATGGTAACAGCTGAATCATCAGCTAGCTTACGTAGGCAGTCTAAGTCACCTGGCTGCAACATCCCATGGCTGCATATCCATATTACATATTTATGTTTGTGTTGTTTCCTACATAAAGTGGAAGATGCTTCATTTTTATGCCACATAATAGGGATTTAAATGCTTTCCAAAGAGTTTGAAGATCCATCTTTTGTTTGTCCAAATTTACTTTTCTGTTTGGGATTTGTTAGCTTTGGTTGAACTTAATCCAAGATTTTACTTTTTGTTATTATGTTTTGAATATAAGCTTTTAAAGCCTCATGTAGAACCTATATAAGCAAAATAGTGGCAGGACCGAGGAACGATGGCTTTTGTAGGGTTTTATCATTCGCGCCCTGCTCTTATAGAAAGCATGTACAGTAGTCAATATCCTCCATGTACATTAGAAAACCATAAAGAAATAACTAAAAATGAATTTGATAAAAAAAAGACGCCCCTGAAACCTAGCTGACCATGAAAATAAATTACAGCAGTGCCGTCTGCTTCAACGCGAAAATTTAATATTTGAAGCATGTTTCAAAAAATACAGAAAATATATCCCCTAGAACTTGGGATTTGAAAGCAAGACAACCTGTCCCATGTGGACTTCTCCAACATGTAAGGAACTCATAATTTGCTAGGAATTGATGTTAATTTCTTTTGGTAGCTTGTCAGATTTTGGGCTATTTCTAGCATTCAGACATCCATCAAATTTATAGGTAGGTAGAAAGCATCTGATATTAGAACTCTAAGTGAATACTTTTTAGTATTTCTTTTGGCTTAAAATCTTTTGAGAAAATGAATGATTTAAGTATAATCTGCGCTAATTCGTTAGATGTTGTATATCCCTTTTGTCTTTTGTTTGTATTTTTATAGAGGAATATTCTAAGTGATTGAATGGTTAAATAGGAAGGTTAATTACAACGATTTTATTAAGTTTTAAAAAGAATCTTTAGTTTTATAACAAGAAGTAAATAATTTAAAATTATTATGAGTAAAACAATAAATTTGAAGGAGAGCAAAGGAAAAATAAAAATAACAAAAATAATATATAGACTGATTGCTACAGCAATGAAGATTTTATTGAATTTTATTAATTCTTTATGTCAAAATATGCGATCAGGTTCACATAAATAGAATTGAAAAACAAATAAAACTAAAAATAGACTAATGTTTAACTAACAGTTGTCCATGCAAATTGAGTTGTGACCGAAATAGTTGATCATGCAAACTGCGTGCATGATGGAGGCTCAAGGAGTGGAGAAATTAACTACAGTTCTAACACTCCCCCTTAATTTCTACCACTAACTACTTCAACATTTACAATGCCTAAATTTTGTCTTAGATAATCAAAACTCTCTTTTGCTAATGCCTTTTTGAATATATCTACCAAATGGTCTTTAGATCTGCAAAACTCCAAATAGATTTCTCCATTATTCACTAACTCTCTGATAAAATGAAATCCTGTATCAGTGTGCTTGCTCTTCTTGTGAAAAACATGATTTTTTAAAAATGCAATTGCTGATTTGTTGTCACAAATGATTGGTATTGACTCCTTCGGTGCTTGTAATAAATCTATCAATACTCTCATCATCCATGTTGCTTGACATGCTGCTGATGTGGCTGCTACATACTCTACTTCAACTGATGAAAGTGTCACTAAGGTTGTTTTTTGGATGTCCATGTGACCACACTTGTTCCAAAAAGAAAGGCATGTCCAGAAGTACTCTTCCCGTCATCAATGATACTTGGAAAATCACTATCAGTGTAACAAATCAAACCAAAATCATTAGTTGTAGAATATAAAATTCCATATTTTGTTGTTCCTGCCACATATCTCAATATCCTCTTTCCAACTTGTCAATGTGAGTCTTTTGATGACTCCATGAATCTAGAGATTAAGCTGACCCCATACATTATATCTAGTCTTGTAGCTGTAAGATACATCAAACTACCAATTAGCCTTTTGAATGTTGTAGAATCAACATTAGACCCTTTGTCTTCTTTGCTAATTTTGGTCCCTGTAGCAACTGGTGTAGGTGCTGATTTACAATTCAACATCTTAAACCTCCTTAACACATCCTTTGCATATTTAGTTTGACAAATAAAAATTATCTTCTCAGATTGCACAACTTCAATGCCCATAAAATACTTCATTAATCCCAAATCTGTCATCTAAAATTATTTCTTCATTATTGATTTAAATGTGTCTACAGACAAATTTCTAATGAAAATCAAATCATCAACATACAAACACATAATCAAAATCTGACCTTCTTTGTTGATTTTTGTATACAATTTAGGCTCACTATTACTTCTGTTGAATCCATTGTTTGTCATGTATGAATCAATCCTACTATACCATGCTCTTGGTGCTTGATTGAGACCATAGAGGGCCTTCTTATATCTGTATACTTTTTATTCATGTCCATGCATTTCATAACCTCATGGTTGTTTGACATACACTTCTTCATCTAAAAAGCTATTTAAGAAGGCTGATTTGACATCCATTTGATATACTTTCCAATTATTTTGTACAGCTATTGCTAAAACCATTCTAATAGTAACAAGTCTAGCAATTGGATCAAATGTTTCATTATAATCAATTCCATGTTCTTATGGAAAACCTATTACAACTAACCTTGCCTTGTGCTTTTCAATCTTACCTTCTGCATTAAATTTGGTCTTAAAACCCCATTTGACTCTTATGCAATCCTTACCTTGAGGTAGATTAATTAGATTCCATGTTTGGTTTCTCTCAATGGCATTCATCTCTTCATCCATTGCTTTTTTCCAATGTTCCTCATTAACTGCTTCTTCATAATACATAGGATCATGAGAGAAAAAGGCAAAATTTGAACATAAATCTAATTTCTCTTCTTCTTGATCATAAATCTCATTCAAGTTTCTCATTTTCTTACCTTTAAATTTTAATCTTAAAGTGGCAAGAGTTGGATCTGATTCACCACTTACTTGTGAATTGGGAGGAGGATGACATGCATAACCAGATGATTCACCTTATGCTAAGCTCCTAGGTGATCTTATTGGAGTACTTGTTCTTACTTGTGGAGAGAATTGATCACCTTGAAAATTTTGTTCTTTAGATTCTTCTTCATTTTGGGGAATTGGTGCTCCAATTGTGATGGTTTTATCAATGCTTCCATCTCATGCTTCTTCTTCCTTAAATTCCACATCTCTGCTAATAATCACTTTCTTTGAAATGGGGTTATATAACTTATAAGGCTTTGATTCTTCACTATATCCAATAAAAATGCATTTCTTATCTCTACCATCAAGTTTTCTTCTCAATTTAGATGGTATAAGAGAATATACAAGACAAACAAATTTTTTGAAATGATGTACACTGTGCTTCTTACCACTCCAAACTTCTTATGGAATTCGATCCTTGACACTCTTTGTTAGTCTTCTATTCAAAATATATACTGCACATGCTACTACTTCTACCTAATATTTATTTGACAAATGTTTGGCCTTCAACATGCTTCTAACCATCTCCATGATTGTTTTATTCTTCCTTTTTGCTAAACCATTCTGCTATGGCGTGTACCTTGTAGTCAGTTGCCTTCTAACGCCATGATATCTGCAAAAATCTTAAAATTTATTAGACATATATTCACCTCCTCTATCTAATTTGAGTACCTTGATGTAAAGGCCACTCTACTTTTCAACCATAGTCTTGAATTCTTTAAATTTTCCAAAGGCTTCAAACTTTTCTTTGAGAAAATGTATCCAAGTCTTTCTACTAAAATCATCAATGAAGGTTAGAAAATAAGAACTACCTCCAAATGATGGATTTTGCATTGGTCTACATAAATCACTATGGACTAGCTCTAGTATTACCCTTGCTCTATATGAAGCTCCTACTAGAAATCTCTCTCTATGTTGTTTTGCTAGGATGAAACTCTCACATGAACTTCCTGGCTACTCTATTGGTGGTAATCCCTTTACCATATTTTTCTTTTGTAAAAAATTCAAACCTCTAAAATGTAAATGTCCATACCTTAAATGTCTTAGCCATGATTGGTCTAGATGCATGGTTTTGAGGTGGGCTTCTGCTTCTCCTTGGATGCACTGAATTCAAATAGGGAACATCCGATTCTTGGTCATCTCCACTTTTTCTATCAATTTGTCATTTGGAAATTTGTCTAGTATTGTGCAAACATTATCCATAAAATATACTCTATAACTTTTCTATACTAACTATCTAACACTCATAAGATTATTCTTTAGTCCAGATACAAAATAAACATCAAAAATAAATCTTCTTTCACCATTTTTGGCTAGAACATTTATTACTCCTTTACCCATTACATCCACTTTATTATCATTTCCTAATTTCACTTCAGATTTTATGGAATCATCAAGACTAGCAAACAATTCTTTATTCCCTATCATATGGTTACTGCATCCACTATGTAAATACTAAATATCTCTAAATTTTCTTGAGCAACATGACAAGTGAGGAATAATCTTTAAGAATTACATTCATTTGTGTAATTAGCATTCTGCTTGTCCACATCTCGTTGTTTCTTTCTGCATTCACTTGCATAATGTCCATATTTTTTGTAGTAATAACATTGAATGTTATATTTATCAAACCTCTATGAATTTTGTTGGAAGTGATTATTTCCATGTCCTCTATTGTTGAAGTTTTGATTATTGATTTCACCTTGATTTGAATTGTTCCTTCCATTTCTGCCTCTACCTCTTCCTCTGAAGTTTGACCTTCCTCTTCCTCTTCCTCCGCCAAATGATACTTGAGACTTGAAAGCATTCTCAAAATAAGTATTGTTATTTCTATTCATTCTGGATTCCTGTGTTAATAAATATCTCATTAATTCATCTACTGATAATTGTTCTAAATCTTTGGTTTCCTCAATAGCTACAACTATTGCATCAAATTTGCTAGGTAAACTCTTGAGTATTTCTTCTATGATCTTCTGATCTGTTATTATTTCTCCATTAGATCTAATTTGGTTCACAATATTCAATACTTGAGCCATAAAATAATCTCTGGACTCTGAATCATTCATTTGCAAATTTTTAAAATTTCTCCTAAGAGATTGCAATTTAGCTACATTTACCTTTGCATTACTTTTATAGGTAGTCTCTAAGATTTTCCATGCTGACTTGGATCTCGTTACTACTCCAACTCTATAAAAAATAGATCATCCATTGCCTGTTGGATTAGGAAGAGAGCTTTTGCATCTTTTTTCTTGTTTTCTTTAAGCTCTTCCTTTTGTGCTCTAGTTAATCCCTGATGGGCAGCCTCATCCTATGGTTCAACAAAGCCATTTTCTACCAAATCCCGAACATCTTGTGAGCAAAACAATGTTATCATTTTAATTACCCAAAAATCATAATTCTTACCATTGAAAATGGGAATTTGGAGTTGAGAAATGTTGTTTGTTGCCATGTCTGAAGCTAAATTTTTTAGAAAGGACAACTTCTTTAAATTTCTATTTAGTGACTAATTTGTGACTCTTTGACTTCTTCTACCAATGGCTATGCTGGCCCTCTACCTGGGCGCTCTACAGACTGTGTACAGATCGGTCTACAAAACCACAATCTTCTCTTGCTTTGGGCTGTCACTCTCTTTGCCCTACTGGATGGTCTTGTTATGACTATTGGAGCAGACTTTTCCTTCTATTTCAATTCTGCATCAACTTGTTCAATCCTTACATCAATTTTCATTATTGTGTATTGTTGCAAATGTGCACTGTTGGTTGTATGGTAACACCTCAAAGCTGTGATCTTAATCTTCCTTCAAACTAATTCTAAGCAACCTCTTACATTGACTTCTCTCTTTCACGCTTCCACTTGGGCTCTTCCTTCAATGGTAGTTTCAGCTCTGTTGATTGTAGGCATGCAACATCTCCTCATCCACGATCTACCAGACTGCCCATTTATTCCTGAGTAGCTGCGCTTGTGTATGGAGGCTGCTCTATTTTGAATGCTTAACAGCTACTATTGCTTCTCCCACAAACTGCCTATCTTCATAGGATCTTTCACTTTCTGCATTCATTGGCAATACTTCACCTTCCAATGCCAGAGTGTTATGTTTGCTTTGAACCTTCTTCTACTTGGATCTACATCGTCTAATCCTTTTTTGCAATTTTTTCTACAACTTCCTAGGGACAACGTTTGGCTCTAATACCACTTTGAAGGAGAGTAGAGAAAAAATAAAAATAACAAAAATAATATATACACGGATTGCTACAAAAATGAAGATTTTATTGAATCTTATTAATTTTCTATGTCAAAATATGCGATCAGGGTCACATAAATAGAATTAAAGAACAAACAAAACTAGAAATAGACTAATGTTTAACTAATAGTTGTCCATGCAAACTGAGCTGTGACTGAAACAGTTGATCATGCAAACTGCATGCATGATGGAGGCTAAACAAGGAGTGGAGAAATTAACTACAGTTCTAACAAAATTTCTAGTTATCATAAAATTATTGATTCTACAAAGAATTGTTGAGCAGTATATTTTCTCCATATTTTGATTGCATTCAAAAATGTCAATCCTTTTTTCTTTCAAAGAAATAATTAATTTTAAAACTTTATTTAAAATGATTGTGTTAGCTTCTATACAAAATTTGTAGAATTATTAAAAGAACTAGGGAATCTGGTTTAAGATTATTGTGACTTCTATCAAGAAGAATTGATGAGCAGTGTATTTCATCAAGATATTGATCACAATATCGAATGTTCAAACTGTTTTCTTTGTTTTATTGTCGTTTTATTGAACAATTTTATATGTATATATAGAAAACATTAATTAAAAATTTGTATTTATTTATTTTTCTCAAGCTTAGCGGAAACAATGGAGTCTGTGTCAGGCACCCTGTACGGTCAAGACATTGTGAAACCAGAGCTCGTGGATTTAAACATCCGTCGGCATTCTAAAATTTTGTTTTCACACAAAATAGGGCGGGGTTTAGTTTCTTCTTTAAGTTCAATAAAGTGTAAAGAATTAACATGTTTGGAGAATTAGTGAAGGCAAGAAAGAACAAGGAAGTTATTAATGTGAAGTGTTCAACGAATGGATATTCTCAGTTTTTTTTTGGGACAACATTTCCAAGGAAGTTATGACAGGTCTTTCTTTGATAAGATTATAGAAATAGGTTTTGAGAAATTTAGACGTAGATTTTACAAAATGTTGAGGATTAATATTTATATTTGTTAATTTAATATTTATTAATTTGTTAGTTTAGTTACATGGTTATTTATTATTTTTTATATTTAGTTAGAATATATATTAATAATATTTTTATATAATAATAGTGTTTTATATATTTTGATATAATTTTAAAATATTATTAAAAAGATTGGGATATATTGTAATTAAGAAGAATATTGTAAATTATAAGATGCTTTTTTATATAAATGTATATAAATATATCGAAAAATAATATTTTAAGAAATATTATAATATATTATATATTCATTACATCTTTCTCTGTATGATTAGACTATTTGAATAATTTTATAAAGTAAAGCACTGATAAGCTCATCCTTTACCTAACAGTTGTATCGAAACAGATATGCAGTATTGGGAACCATAGAGGGATAATGCTATCCTTTACGACCCCCAGTGTATGCAAGAAAATTATCTCTTGTTTGTGTGGAATAATCTGTAAAATAATTCTCACAAGCGAAGAAAGTATAGGCTACGGGATGGTACTAAGCAAATTAATGCTGAATTTTATTTCAAAGCTTTGGACGTGAGGTTGGAGCACCCTTGGAACAAACAGACCTGTGCATGCTTCCAGCGATATACAAAGGCCATTATTTTCAACATGCATTCAGACTTTGGGTTGAAAACCAACGGCCTGCCCTTCATTATTACGTTGATTCATGACGTGCCACACAGTATGCTCAGGAACACTGCATTGTATCTGACACAGTCCAGCTTGCATTCAATTGACCTTTTTCCAGCTCTTACCTATCAATTGACGGTTTCTATGGCGAACATTTTAGTTACAATATTTGTCAAATTTTAAAGGATCATCACACTGATCAAACAACTATACCAATTTGTATTTTGGATTTTTGTTTCATACCATTCAAGCCGAGCTTTGCGCATTACATCATATGATTGAAAAATGAGTTGGTTGTTCGATATCTTTGAGCTCGAGATATAACTTTTGGCGATGTTGAGCCGAAGGACAGGGCCATCCCTCCAAGTTCTATTTACTCAATCGACTATCGGCCAAAATTAGATCTCACTCTGCAGACCTAAATGGCGTTGCTTGAGAGTTAAGGATCTAATGCAATGTATAGCTATCGACTATGTGAAGTCTCTCACTCAGAGTGTGATTTTCGTGCAAATTTCAATCCCATCTACCCATGTTAAAGCCAACTCTATAGCATTGCTAGGGAAAATTGTTGGAACAGTAATCCCATCCACGCTTTCATTCATTAAAGATTTCCGACTTTATTTAATGAATATAACTGTTATTTTTTTACTTCCTTCTATTTTTACCCTATCTTCGACTTGTTCTCATTAATATTTTGTGCTAGGAATGCTGTCATTGGTATGGCCTATCATTCTCTATGTATGGCCCAGCTTCTCCAACGCATGATTCAATGAGATTTTGCCAAATAAAAAATGCTGTCAGTAAAGTTAGTAGCAGTGTTGTCCTCCCCTGTCTCCATTCTGATGCATTCTTTTAATATGCAATGCAGCCCATACCTCTACTGCTGTAAATATTTAATTTGATATGTAGTTGTGTAATTATTTTTTGGGGATTTGTATGTATGCAGAGCACAGTAGAAAAAAGGAAGAAAATTTCTGTTTTTCAACGAGCAGCAGCTCTGTTTAAAATATGGTCTATACTCTATTTTTCCTAGTGTAAAGCATGTTGTTATATATGATTGGAATTTTAATGTTTTCATCATTTATGTATTATGTTATTGCTTGTAACAATAGGTTCATTGTTTGCTTTGTTATTACAATTACTTGGGTATGGTGAAGATTAAAATCTTTGTTTTTAAAAAAAGCATGTAATATTTCCTCTGCCTCTATCCTTCACCTAGTTTCAGAGCCAAGGTTATTTCAACCAAGGATATTAGAGCAAGTTATCACAGTCAACAATGGTAGCAAGCGAAAGCTTAACAAATCCTAAGATTCCATCGTTTAATGGGAAGAAATATGATTATTGGGAAATCACCATGAAGGCATTATTTTGTTCTTAGAATATATGAGATCCTGTTGAGAATGGATTTCAAGAACCAACAGATGCAACAGCATAAAATGCTTTAATCCAAGTAGAGAAAGATTTATTGAGGGATAATAGAAAGAAGGACTCCAAAGTTCTCTTTTACATCTTCCAAGTAGTGTATGAGAGCATATTTCCCAAGATTGTACCAACAACAAAGTCCAAAAAGGCATGGGATATTCTTCATACAACATATCAAGGCATTGCAAAGGTTAAGAAAACTAAGTTACAAATGTTAAAAACGGATTTTTCAAAAAATTTCATGAAAGACAATGAATCAATAGATTCATTCTTCACTCAAATTATTGGACTGGTAAACCAAATCAGATGATATGGTAAAACTCTTGAAGAAAGGAGAGTGGTTGAAAAGATTCTAAGAAGTTTGCCTACAAGGTTTGAATCAATTATGGCAACCATAGAGGAAACAAAGAACCTCTCATTATTTTCAATTGATGAACTCCATGCATCTCTCATTTCACATGAACATAAGATAAGTAGGTCAACAAACACATCATTGGAGCATGCTTTTAAATCACAAGTTTCAGTCAGCCATGGTAGAGGCAAAGGTAGATCTAATTTTTGAGGTAGAGGAAAAAATTCATATAGAGGTGGAAGAAACGGCCCATCAAACTCAAGTGGAAGAGGTAGTAGCGAATACCCATGTCACAATGCAACTCAAAACCAATCTCAATGCCAAAGGTATGACAAATCTCAAGTCCAATGTCACTATTACAAAAGGTATGGACATTATTCAAATGATTTTAGGAAGAAGCAATATGATCTTAACAAACAAAATGCAAATTTGACAAAAGAAAATAGAAATAAAAAATTAGATCAAAGCACTATGTTTTTTGCGTGCAATGTAGCACAAGCAAATGAAAAAGATGTATGGTTTTTAAGCTCAGATTGTAGCAATCACAGGATAGGGAACCTAGAAATATTTTCAAGTTTAAATGAACATATAAAATATGATGTCACATTATGTAATGCCAAAAAATTTTTAGTTATGGGCAAAGGAAACATGAACATTCTAACTAATCAGGGAGAGAAGAAGTATATTTCTGATGCATATTTTTTGCTTCGTCTAAAACACAATTTTATGAACATTGGGCAGCTTGTTCAAAAGGGGCATAGAGTGTTTTTCAAAAACAAAGAGTGCATAACTTTAGATAAATTTCCAAGTAATCAACTCATTGTAAAACTCTAAATGACAAATAATAAGATGTTTTCCCTAAATATTAAGCCAAATTTAAATGTGGAATATGCTCAAGTACAACTCACAATGAACACACAAGTGGATAAAGAAGAAGTTGTAACAGTCACGCAAATAATATTCCAAGCATAAATAAAATATGAAAATTGGTTATGGCACCTAAGATTTGGGCATCTCAACTTTGGAGGTTTGAATGTACTAAATTGGAAAAGTATGGTAAAGGAATTACCATTAATAGAGAATTTAGAAAGATTATGTGAAGGATGTATCTTGGGAAAGCAACATAGAGAGACATTTCCAACAAATAAGTCAATTAGAGCAAAGGCATATCTATAAATTATGCATTAAGATTTATGTGGGCCTATGCAAACACTCTCAATTGGTGGAGGCTACTAATTTTTTACTTTTCTTGATGATTGTTCAAGGAAAACATGGGTCTACTTTCTAAGGCAAAAGAATGAAGTCTTTAATTACTTCCATAAATTCAATGCACTTGTAGAGAAGCAAAGTGGGTACTACATCAAAACATTAATAATGGAAAAAGGTGGTGGGTACATCTCAAATTAATTTCTAGATTTTTTCAAAGACCATATGATTCACAAGCAATTCAGAACTAGATACATACCTCAACAAAACAAGGTAGTTAAAATGAAAAATAGAACAATCATAGAAATGGTAAGAAGCATGTTGAAAGAAAAACATTTGTTAGATGAATCTTGGGCTCAAGTTGTAGCTTATGCAACATATATTATGAATAGATGTCCAACTAAAAGTGTACAAAATATGATTCCCAAAGAAACATGGACTGGAAGAAAACATAGTGTTGCTAACATGAGAGTATTTGGATGTGTGGCATATGCCCATGTGTCAGATGAGTTGATAAAAAAATTAGACAACAAAAGAGAAAAGTGCATATTTTTTGGTTATTGTAATGAATCCAAGGCATTCAAACTATATAATCCATTAATGAAAAAAATTATGATCAACAAAGATGTGCAATTCATAGATGATGAAGCATGGGATGGAAGTTTAGAGAAAATAATCAATATTGCAAGCAACTTACCACAAGAAGATATAGAAGTTTTTATACCAACAGGTACTCCATCAAATGTGAATCCTTCAACACCCATTCAAGGTCAGCAAATTGGTCAACAAATGACACAATCACCAAGTGTAAGGATATGCCCATGCATTCAAGCATCCACTCCGTCAAATGTACAACAAACACCATCTAAAAGTATCAATCAAGGTGCATGATCTTCAAGTCCACATTTCACAAGTTCTAGTGCAAATTATATGCCAAAGCCAACATTAACAAGTTTAAGAAGACAAAAAATTAGGAGCTTGAGAGGCATTTATGGTTGAAATAAAGGTGAGAATAATGTTAGTCTGATTTCTCTTTTTGAATTACATTAAAAAGTATAAGATTCAATTCATTATAAATATGATATTAAACATAAAAAATGGTTAAATGCAATGGATGAAAAAATTGATGCAATTGAAAAGAATCAAACATGGGAGTTAGTGAGTCTTTGAAAAGACAAGGATGTCATAGGAGTGGAGTGGGTTTATTTGACTAAGTTGAATGCAAATGGTGATGTTCAAAAGCATAAAGCAAGACTTGTGTCAAAAGAATATTCACAATAGACTGGGGTTGATTACAATGAGACACTTGCTCTTGTAACTTGATTAGACATTGTGAGAACTATACTTCCTATAGCAGCTCAAAAAAATTGACCAGTTAACCAAATGGATGTGTAGTCAGCATTTTTGAATGGTTATCTTGAAAAATAAGTTTATGTGGAGCAGCCATCTAGGTATGAGATTTCAGGTCAAGAAGACAAAGTCTACAAATGGATGAAGGAAACCTATGGACTCAATCAAGCCCCAAGAGCTTGGTACAATAGAACTAACTCTTATCATTTTCAAAATGGCTTCAATGGGTGCAACAGTGAGCCTACATTATACACTAAAATAAATGATCAAGGGGAGATCATAATTTTTTTCTTGTATGTTGATGATTTGATATTCACAGGAGATTTGGTAATTTATTTTTCCACTGGAGCTATAAAAAAGGAGTTTTAAATGACTGATTTAGGCCTCATGGAATATTTTCATGGAATTAAAACAAACCATAGTGATAATGGTATATTCATTTCCCAATATAATTATACAAATGACATTTTTAAAAGGTTTAATATGACAAATTGCAAATCATCTCCAACACTAATTCTCACAAGATTGATATTAAGCAAGGATGATAAAGGAGCCAAGATTGATCCAACTTTTTATAAAAGATTTTTTGGAAGCCTCATGTATTTGAAAATTGAAAGGTCTATCATAATTTATGCAATTAGTCTTATCTCAAGGTTCATGGAGTCTCCAAAGGACTCTCATTGGCAAGTAGGTAAGACAATTCTCAATTATGTGAGTGGAACAATGAACTATGGTATTCAATACTCGACATCAAATGAGTTCAATCTCGTAAGTGACACAGATATTGATTATGTAGGTATAATTAATGCTAGAAAGAGTACATATAGTTATGTTTTTTTAATTTAGAATAGATGCAATATCATGGGCTTTAAAGAAACAACCAATAGTCACTCTCTCATCTGCTAAAGCAGAGTATGTAGCAGCCACAGGTGCATCATGTCAAGCAGTTTGGATGAATTGAATGTTGAAAGATCTTAAGAAAGAACAAGAATTGGAAACAAAGATCTATTGTGACAACAACTCATCTATGAAAATTTCTAAGAACTAATTTTTCATAAGAGAAGCAAAGATATTGACACAAAGTATCACTTTATTATATAACTAATCAACAATGGATAAATATTTTTGTAATTTTGCAAATTCAAAGATCAGTATGTAGACATCTTCACCAAGCCATTAGGAAAATAAAGCTTTGAGTATATAAGAGATCATTTGCGAGTCCTAGATGGTGGTAGTTTTGGTTAAGGGAGAGTGTTGGAATAGTAATTCTAACCACAGCTTCATTCATTAAAGATATCCCACTATATTTAATGAATATAACTATTTTTTTTTACTTTCTTTTAATTTTACCCTATCTTCATGTTATTCTCGTTAATATTTTCTACTAGGAATGTTGTCATTGGTATGGCATATCATTCTCTATGTATGGCCTAGCTTCTCTAATGTAGGATTTAATGAGATTTTATCAAATAAAAAATGTTGTTAGTCAAGTTACTAGTAGTGTTATCCTCCCCTATCTCCATTCTAATGCATTTTTTTAATATCTAATGCAGCCCATGCAATTGCTATTGTAAATATCTAATTCGATATTTGATACATAATTGTGTAGCAATTTTTTTGGGAGTTTTGTATGTGTGCAGAGTACAGTAGAAATGAGTAAGAAAATTTCTCTATTTTTAAATGAGCAACAACTCTTTTGAAAATATAGTATATACTTTGTTTTTCCTACTATATATGAATAGAATTTTAATGTTTTCATCATCTATGTATTATGTTATTTCTTGTGACAATAGGTTCACTATTTGCTTTGTTAAAACAATTACCTTGGTATGGTGAAGAGCGAAATATTTGTTTTTAAAAAAAGCGTGTAATATTTCCTTTGCCTTTGCCCTTTAGATATATGCATGAAATGACATTTAATGATAGGTCAACTTTCCATCCACCTTGGACTTCATATTCTCACTACAAACGAGTGTCAAACTAATGACTTTATTCATTATGCCATGACATCCCTTTGTACATGTCAAATGTTCCAAAACCAATGAAAATAGACAAGTAATCTTCATTTAAATTAAAGTTTATAATTTTAAATTTGAAGTTTTTTATTATAATTTTAGTCAACTTTATTGATCTTTAGTCTAAAGAGTTTATAGTTGTTAAATATACTCTCATATATATATATATATATATATATATATATAGAGGTATGATATTTAATCAAATATATTTTTCTCATACTCACTTGTGTCTCAATATTAAGAGTTTGAATAAAAATTGAGTCTAAAGTTATATATTCATTTTTATAAAATGTTATTGAGAATAAATTCAAGTATATCTTCAAAGAGTTATAATTATAATCTTTAGTTTTTGTGTTTATATCAAAAATCTAAAATGACTATATGTTAAAAGGCCATTATAAAATAAATGAAAGTTTAGAGTCTTTTTAATGTCAGAAAAATTTAAAGTGATTTTATGTCAATAAAATATATTGAGTTATATTATCAAGACAAAAAATATGTTTTTGTAAATGATGTATTATTAGATAAATTTGACATCCTAAGTCGAATATAATAATTATGTGTATGTGTAGATTATATTATCAAAAATGACATTCATATGAATTTCAAGACATCATCGACTAAGTAAACAAATTCATATAAAGGATGTTGGACGCAAAAAAATAAGGAGGTCATATCAACCTCTCATTAGTTATAAACAATGAGGCCACACTTCTAGTATGATGATATTTATTTTAGTTGTGTCTATTTTAGTTTACATCTATTCAATATATTGTGTGAAAATAAGAATATATGTGTATATTCTTGTTCACTTTTGAATATTCCTCATACAACTCCTTTGGTAGAAACATTCTATAATGTTGATCATAATGTATTGTAGCAATCATGATGTGAAGGATATTGGTAAACTAGGAAAATTAATATTTTAATATTTTTGGTAAACCTAGAAAACCAATTATGTATGTTTTTTGATAAACCTGAAAAACTAATTGTTTAAGGGTTTTAGTGAATCTTAAAAATCAATTGTGTAATATTTTTGGTAGATGTGGAAAACAAATTATGAAAGCATATTGGTACATCTTCAAAACTAATTGGATCAGGTTATTGGTCATAGCCTAGGAAAACCTTCAGTGAGTTGATCATGAGCACACATATGCGTTACGCTACAATCAAAGAACAAAATATATTTTACCATGTAAATATTGAAGGGAGATTGTTGAAGATTATTATTTAAATTTGATAAATTAATACTTACTAGTTTTTTTTATTATGGTTACAAATTTATTTATAACATTTTATATTTGGTTAGTTATAATTTATATGAATAATATTACTGTGTAACAATAACAATGCTCTGGATAGCTTGATATTGTCTGAGAGTATTATTAAGGAGGATGGGAGATATTATAGGTAATAAAAATATCTTAGATTATAGGATGCTTTCCTATATAAATATATTGTGACAAAGAATAATGTATTCAAAAATATTATAATATATTACGTGTTCATTATATCTTTCTCTCTATAGTTCAATAGTTTGAATAATTTCATGATGTAAAGTTCCAATAAACTAATCTTTTACATAAAAGAATATACTACAAATCATTTAGTTTTCTTGAACTAAAATAATATTTCATGTTTCTTTCTTATTGAAAAAATGAAAAAAAATATAAAATCAAATTAAATCCTAATTTTTTTTTATAAATTTCTATATTAAATCAAAAATATTATTAAATAATTATTTAATAATATTTTCATGTCAAATTACCATAACTAAATTGAAGGAAATTCTTAATGCAATTATAGTCCACTGGAACTCCATTCTTGTAGAATTCATTTGTTGAATTCATTTTCACATGATTAACAATAGAAAAAAAATAAATGTATGTCTTAAGTAGTATGGTATTTGTAGAAGACTGTAATATGTCGAAAGTCTAAATTTTTTTGGGGATAGTGTGGCATTTTTACATTATTTAAATCTTATATTATTATATTTAATGTTTCTTAAAATATAAGATTAAATTAAAGAATATTTGTAATAAATTTATTTTTATAAAAATTGTATATTTATATGAAGAATTATTTGGAGATGTGTGTTTTTATAAATTCTTAAAATTGTAATTAAATTGTGCAACATTTACATAGTGTAAAAATAAATAATAATTTATTATTTAAATGTATCACAAATATTTTACAATTCTCTTAAATATGTAAACAAATTTATAATTTTTTTTTATTTTATAAGATAAAAGATTGAGTTTATAAAACTCTCAATTTTTTTAAAAATAGATAAAAAGATAAAATATTTAAGCTCACCTAAAATATTTCTTCTAATAATCCAAAAAAATACAACATCAAACAGACAAACAATAAACTGCCTAATCACCAAACAAAAAAAAACAAACAACAACAAAAACGAGAAAAATTAATGATAAATATTCAATAATTTTTTAAAGAATAATTATAATAAATTAAAGTTATTTTAAAAAAATATATATATTCACATAATTCAAATACATTTACAAAATTCATGATACATGTATAATGGATCCAAATTCACACCTAATATTTTTTTTTTAAAAAAAAAATACAAAATTACCTGACACTACTTGTGTCTGGTCTTTGGTTGACACGAAATTGCATCAACTAAAATTTGTATCAAAATTTCCAATATATCACTAAGACAATAGTTGGAGTTGGCAATTCTGACGGAAGCCACGTCACCAAAATATTTGTGTCAGACATGGAAATTTTCTTTAAAAAACAATGACTTGAAAACCTCAAAATCTACTTATTATTGACTCATCTTGCAAGGAAACTTATTAAAAACGTGGAAATGTAACGATGAAACTTCAATGAAAACATAGAACTGTAATGGACTCAAGAACAATTACTGGGAACATGCAACGAAGAATCTTTACTGAAAACATAAAAATGTAATGCATTTATGAACAATTAACGTGAAAAGTGAAGTGCATTGAGTGGATACATATTTCATCTACATAGATCTATGTATAGATAGAAACATAAAATCAACCATATTTATTTTCGAAAAATAAATTATTAAAATGTATACCAATTTACAATGCAGTAAAAAAACTAATGAATAAATATTTGTTTTAGGGTGATCAATATAAATAAAATAAAAATTGTAAAATGTTTGTCCAAAAATCTTTTACAAGCAGTATATTAGAAAAGGCATTTGATGATTAATATTATTTTAATGATTTTTTTTTTTTTTTTTTTTTTTTTTTTTTTTTAAATTTCGATATTTATTAAGGTTATGTTTACAATTAGGTTTTTTTTTTATAAATTATTTGGATCATGATGATGATTTGGCAAATCAATGATTCTAATAAGATGGAAGAGGGTAGAATCTGTACATGGTGACAGAGAATCCTCTGATTTTAGTAAAAGGAGATGAATACAAGGCATCAAAACTAAGTGATTCCGAATTAAAAAAAATTTAATTCGATAAATTTTTTCCTATAAAAAGGGTTTTTTATTCTTTTTTTGGATGTATTCAAGAATATGAATGTAGTTTTTTAAAATCTCATTTGGTCATAGAATAAGAACATTCTTTATTTCAAATGATGGTTTTTGTCCTTTGACCCACTCACTGAAGCCTTTAATGTTAGATCGACTTGGGTGAAACTTCATTATTTACCATTATACTTTTCAATAGGATTTTATTTCAAAACCATACGAAACTCATTGGACAAATTTTTATTTATGGATTCCAATACTTTCCATTATACTATTGTTTCTTGAAATTTGGTTAATCTTGATTTTTTTTAAAGATATCCTTGAATTTATTGAATTGAAAGTTCAAGATCAAATTTCGAAGTAATCCATTGATTATAAGAGTTTGTCTTTTTAGTGCTAAAATTATTTTGAAACAACGCATTAGCCACTTCTTGTAAGACCTTGAAGTGTAAAAAGAGGATATCCTAGTGGATGGATGCCCTCCCTCAGCGTACTTTTGTTAGAAATGATAGTGAGAGCAAATATTTAGACACTGTATTGGAAAAGCCAGAAGAAGATTTGTATTTAACATAAAAATATGTTGAACCAACAACAATGAATATCACATCCTCGGATAAGGAAAATAGAGTTCTAACTAATGCAAGTGAAAGCATGGCTCCGAATTCAAGAAGTGATCTATTGGGTTAGATCCCATTGGAAATTTTGAAAATAGTCAATTTTTTGGAAATTTTCATTCCCATTTATCTTGATTGAGAGGATGAAGGAATTTGTTTCATTTTTGGTAAGAAAATAAAATAGGTTTAGAATGAGAGAGGTTGAACCTCTGAGTATGAAACATAGATCACAAAATAGAATGATTTTGAGGGGTATTAGTTATATCTTGGTTTAGTAGTGATTTAATTTGATTTTTTAACTTTTTGATATTTTGTGATGTGTTGGACAAACTTTCATAACATATTAAGTTTCTTGATCTGTCTATATGTTCCATATTATAAATAAAATCCTTTTTTAAAAGTCTCTTTTATAATTATTAAAAAAATATTATCCATATCATTTCTTAATTGAAATCATTTATTCATTTATTTTTTTGAAAGATGGACATTGTTCCATACTAATCATCTAAGTTACAAAATATATTTTCAGCTTTTTAAAAAAATAACAATAACATTTAAAAGGGTTTATAGTAACCCCATAACTTTATTCATAATACCATTCATTTGAATCTAAATAATATATTTTTCTCTTCTATTAAAAAAGAAGAAAAAATTTAAAAAAAAAAAAAAAAAGAAAAAAAAAAAAAAAAAACCACCTAAACTACAAACTCACGTACATGCTAGTTCATTGTGAGAAATATATATATATATAGAGAGAGAGAGAGATCCCTCATCTGAAAGCATCGTAAAGGAAATCTTTTATCATGGGCGGGTCTACGTCTCTTTGCCGTCTTCCTTTTGCATTCACCAAGGTAATACACTTTTGTATCATCGGTAGACATACTTCACCGAATGGTTGATTTTGCATCCAATTTGTAAGCTAAAGTCCAAACCGACATTCCACCACCGACTATAAAGAATTTATACATATGGAATATGTCAATCACAAGACCAAAAGGCCACCATCCATTAACATCCGTCGACGAAAACAACGACCAAAAGCAGTATTCAAATTCCATGTGATGAAAAAGGATTAAGTTTGGTAGAATACAACTTCTTAAAGAAATACATGATATCAAAAAGAGGTGTTTGGATAAAACAGGCCGACTTAAATATTAGAAGACTTTGTAAGTTGAAATGTTGACTCTCTAATGACAAATTATAATATTGAAAAGTATTAATGTATTATTCAACAATCAACTTTTTAACTCCCAAATTTAATTCATAAGCTTATCCGATAATCTTACTTGAAATTTTATAATCAATATCATTTCGGACTATATAAAATAATCTATTAATTGATAATAAATTAATTATGCAATATGAAATGAGATTGGTAATAAAATGATATGTTTAATGGATTTCCTTATATAACGGGTAATGTCGAGATTCTAAACGTGCACGAATTCGGATGACTAAACGTCATTTTTCCACTATAATTTCATACACCGCTTGTCGACCACATAGCATGCTTCGCATTTGTTTTCCGAATAGTAGTATACTCGAATTCATATCTCACAATTTGTGCGCCTGTTCTCAATCGATTTTATTTACTATATTCTTAAAGGTTTCGATATATGTTATAACAGCAACGACATCCTGCTGCGGTCTACAATGGCTGAGCGCACAAGGACGCCTCGACTACTAAACATCAACTCACTTATGCAACTTGTACCAGATTGATTTCTGATACAAGTGATTATCTGGAAATTCCAAGGGATATATATCAGGCCACCAAGAGAGAGGCCAAGGTTTTAGTGTTTAATCTATCAGACATTTTTAAAAATCAGACGTTTTGGTATTTATTCAATCAGACTTTTTTAGGAAACAGGAAACATAGAAAGCTTAATTGTCCCAAATTTTGAATATTTTGACGTAATATTAATGTAAGAGATCTGTGATGGTTTGTGAAAATCCTAACTTTTCCAATGGTACCTTTCGAAGATGTCTCTTGCATTGGAATAATAAACTGTACATTTATATTTTAAATTATTGAACGCATTCTTATAATCTAGTCATTACTAACCAAAATTAAAGAATTAAATATTTAATTAATTTTTTTTCTTTATGCGAGACCCTTTTTGATTGATGGGTGTCACATCAGGGTTGATCATAAACCTTTATTTAAGTGACAATTTTAATCATGCTTGCTAATTTCTATAACTTCTTTTAGATTTTTCCTGGTAGAAATGATCCTTCTTTATAAGGACTTTAACGTTTTCAATACAAAATTCAGCCCGACTAATTATATTTAAATGTTCTGTTAATAAATACTTCTTAACTTTCTTTATCAGATGATAATAACATGTTCTTTGAGTTGGGTCTGAATAGATCTTACTGTTCAAAAATACATGGAAAACTGCAAGAGCAGTTAATATAATAGGAGCTGTTTTGAAAAAAAACCTCCTTATAATTAGTTTATTTGGGATAAATCTTGATCTATTTGTACCGCAATAAAAGTTGACTTTATGCCATATTACTTCAAAATCAAGTTTAAATCTTGGTAAAAACACTTTCAATGTAAACGAGGCAAGCATGGATAAGGCCCAATGTATCTATAATATTTTTTCGTTGTGCTTGTGCTATTTCTGCTTACATAAAATTTCCTAGTATATGCTGGTTTTAATACCCATTTTTCTTAAAAGTCAGTGTAAATTTTGATTTGAATTTGTCAAATCTGTTTTTTCTCATCAGTTTTTCAAAAAAATACGAGTGAAGAACTCCATCCCATTAATTAATTTATTATTCTTAATTAAAAGAGGTCTTTTTCTGAAAAGATTGAAAAAATATATTTTTATCTGTTATGAACATGCCAACAATAAAATAAAACAAACTAAAAATTGGAACAAAGATAATTATATATTACTCATATGCCAAAAAAAAAAAAAAAAAAGCGCATTGTATGTATATATGTGTGTCTATATATATAAAATATACCAATCAAAATTTTTTCTAAAAAACATATTTCAAAATGTAAAATTGATAAGCCAATCAATATAGACATCATCTTGCAGAAGCTTTTGAAGAAGATCCCATCCTTCACTAGCCATGTGAAGTCAATAACCCTAACTTCCACTATGTTGAGTTCACCAATTGGTATATAAATTCCAATGACGTCTTCAAAAAAATTATCTTGAAAGGACTAAGTGTCATCTAAAACCAAATTCATCAAAACCATCTAGTTTAAATCTAGAAAAAATATTTTTTACACATTTAAAAGATCCCAAGAGTCATACCCAGTCTCAAAGAAAGATGGGATATCTCCCTTTTAAAAAACCAGATAAAAATGCATTATAAGCATATGTTCACGCCTTTCCTTCAAAGACCTAAACTCCTTAGGTCCACCATTTCCACCAAAACCGTACATGTAATTAACCAAGGAATGCATTTCAGCCTTAGGTCATTCTAATTCAACATCAAATGAGTTACAAGAAGCAACCTTGTTTTAAAAAGAATAAAATTTAAGATCGATATTGAAGTATGCATCACCCTAATCTCCATAGTATATAAGGTTATGTGTTACACTTTCATTTTCACATGTTTTTCAAGATTTGAAAATATATAAAAATAAACCATTTCAAAAAAAAAACTAGAAAAACAAGAGATTAAGAGAAAAATGTATACAGTATGCATAATCACAAGAAATATAGAATAGTCAAAATAAAATTATTTTTTCAAATTATTCAAATCATTATCCATAATAATAAAGTTAAGTTACAATGTATTTACTTAATTACATGTGAACATAGTTTTCTAGTAAATAAATAAAATATTCTAAATTTTATCTAAATAAAAACTTGCATGAAATATAAAGTCGAGTTATTTCTAGCCTTTATAAGGCTTTATTATTCAAAGAATAGATTAACCGAATATTAACTAATTACTAAGTAAATTAAATGATTTTATGTATGATAGAGGTTGATCTAGAACTAAGAGTCAACAACAATTAACCAACGTTATCCCCTTTGATGTTGATTGAACTAGGAATTCAATCTTTGAGTTTAAAAAATTAAACTTTTACAATAGCTCTAATGGAGATATCTGCAACCTGTTCTTGTATATTTATATTCCTCAAGTCTACATCTTTCTTTTGAACCAAATCTCTAATAAAATGATAATTCAAATCAAAACAATTTAACCTATTTTGATGCACTGGATTCTTCACTAATTTGATAGAACTAACATTATCACAAAAAAACACTATAAGCTGAATTTGTTTATGCCCAATTTATTCTAGAACCTTTTGGAGCCACAATGCCTATGTACCTATTGAAGTGACTATAATATATTCTACTTCTATAGATGAAAGAGAAACTAAACTTTGGTTCTCTGAACTGCATGTAAACAACACAAAACTGAGAGAAAAATAATTCCCAGATGTTGACTTTTGATCATTGAAACTACCTCCCAAATCAAAATAATTAAAACTAAAAATTTCAAACTTTTTAGTGGCATAATGAAAAATACCAAAGCTAATAGTTCATTTCAAATACCTCAAAATACTCTTGGCTACCTTCATATGAATTTTAGACATGGCTCATACATATATCTTGATATAAGAGAAACTTAATAAGTAATATCTAGTCTTGTGTGAGTTACAAACATTAAGCTTCCAATAATACTTTAGTAAGTTGTCTCATCAACTCTGTTATCACCATCTTCTCTACATAACATAACTCCATGAGCAGTTTGAGTGGAGAATAGTTTATAATCAACCATATTGAATTTATTCAACATATAATTTGCATACCTTGTTTGACAAATGAAGACGTCATATTTACATTGATGAACCTCCATTCTTGGAATGTATTTCATAAGACATAAATATTTCATTTCAAATTCAATCATCATTTTAATTTTAAATTCATCCATCATGTTGGAATTGTTACTCATATAGAACAAATACCAAACATACAAACTTATTTTTAAGATATCATTACCTTCTTGCTTGTAGTAAAGACTAGGATCACTTTTGCTTCTTTTGAATCTATTCTACTGAAAATATGTATCAGTCCTTGCATACCATGCTCTAGGTGCTTGTTTGAGGCCATACAAAGCCTTTATTAACTTCTATACTTGACATTATTTACCTTACACTCCAAAACCTTGTGGCTATTCTACATAGACTTATTATTCAAGATACCCATTTGAAAAAGCACTTTTTACATCTATGTGATTTATGCTCCCTTTATTTTGAGTAGCTACTGAAATAATCATTCTAATAGTCTATTATCTTGTTACTAGTGAAAATGTCTCTTCATAATCTCTCCCATAGCTCTATGTGAAATATTTAGTAACTAACCTTGCCTTGTGTATTTCAACACTTTCATCAATGTTTTACTATGTTTTGTAGATCCATTTAGTATTAATATTCTTTTTTTCATATGGAAGCTCTATAAGCTCCCAAGTATCATTCTTGTGAAAAAAATCAATCTTTTCTTGCATTGCTTGCAACTAAACATCATTAGTACATGCATATTTACAACATGATGGTTAAAAATTATCTTGTGTAATCAAAGCATAATTTACTGTCTCACTTCTTGGACATTCCTTATGTGTTTAGCTTCTTGTATGCTAAAACAATTGACTCAATCTTTTTACCTTCCTTAAAGAACTATGCCTCAAGGCTAGACCTATGCTTGGAATACATTCACTATATGTGGGGCTATTTAATAGACATATACTTGAAGCTTAAACTATGCTTGGAATATATGCACTAGATGAGGTGATACCCAATGGACTTGTATCACTTGGCATTGTAGTAGTTATGGGCTCCTCAGTAGTAATATCATCATAATTACCATCAATATAAATAGATTTAGACTTCTCAAGATTCCATTTGTCTTTATCATCACCATACACTCCTCCTTCATTAAAAACTAACATATTTTCACGTAAGTATAATATTTGTGATAGGATTATAAAGACTATAAAATTTGATTTGTTTGTTATACCCAAAAAAAATAAAAGACTCACTCTTTGGATATAATTTATTCTTTATCTAATCAACTACACAAACATAAGCTAAAAAACCAAAAACTTTGAAATGTTCAACATTAGGCTTATTTTCAAACCATGCTTCATATATATCTTTTCAAGTACACTAGTGGGACTTTGATTGACAATATATACTTTTATAACAACTTCATCACCCCAAAAAGAGTTGTTCAATCGCTTTGTTTCTAACATGTTTCTTGCCATTTCAACCACTGTACGGTTCTTCCCTTCAACCACAAAAGTTTGTTAAGGGGCGTATGCAGTTGTGAGTTGCCTTTTCATGCCATTCAAATCAAAATAATTCATAAAATCATTTGAAAAAAATTCACCTCTATGTTCAGTCTTTAAACACTTTATTTTATAACCACTTTCATTATCTATAAGTGCATAACATCCCTTAAATGTATCAAATTCTCTAGTTTTTTGTTTAAAAAAATAAACCCAACACTTTACTAAATAATTATAAATAAACATGAAATATGTTGACTTACCAAGAACTTTTATTTGCATAGAACCACAAATATCAGAGTGAACCAATTGAAGTGGACGATAAGCCCTTCATGCACTAATTTTTAGAATCTTTTATCTTGCATGTTTACCTTTAACACAATATTAACAAATATCCTTATTCTCTTCAATCTTTGGCAAACCAAAAACTAATTCATGTGATGTTAGTAACTTTAAACTTAGAAAATTAAGTGTCCACACCAATTTTTATCTTCATATGTCATATTTCCAAAGCTGTTACTATGCTCTTTAAAATTCAATTGTAACATTTGATTCTTAGACATAGGTAAAATTTTAATAATCTCATTTCATTGATAATAATCATAGATTGTGCATTTCTTATCATCAAAATCCACTTTATAGTTATTTTCACATAGCTATCCAACACTCAACATTTTTTTTTTCAAATTTGAGGTGTAATAAAAATCATTAATAAATTTATTACCTTCTATAGTATTCACCTTCACAATTCCTTTTGCTAAAACCTCCAAATATTTATCATCACCAAGTTTGATACTGGTTATGAAATTTGTATCCATTTTAGAAAACAACACATTATTCCCTGACATGTGATTAGAACAACCTAATTCTAGATACCAATCCTCTTTATGGCTATTACCAACTTTGTCATATGAAATGAATAAATTACATGAAGGATCAACATATTCAATATCATAATTATAACTTATTTTTTGAATTTCTTACATTTAATCTACAATTCTAATCAAAGTGAGAATACTTGTGATATTAATAGCATTGGATATTTATTTTAACAAATCTTCTTCTACCTCTACCTCTTGTAGTTGAACCACTTCTTCTTCCTTCGTATCCTTTTTAATAATTTTTTCCTCTTGAATAAATGTAATTTATGTATTTTCCTTGTCTTTGATTGCTTTTGATATTGTCTTTTCCTTGTACATGAATATTCTTATTGCTAGCACTAGAAATTTCATTCTTGTGATGCTTAATTCTAAACAAAAATCCTTCTCATCACTTTCATTTCATGTCTCTTAGTATTTATTCATGGGACACAAGAGATACAACTAGGTGATGAAAATCAAGAGCAATCAAATCTTTGCTTTCCTCAAAAGTTATGGAAACACGATTCCACCTTGGTTTTAGTGACCTTAACACATTTTTTACCACAACTTCTTTTTTAAACATTTATCCAAGTGTATGTATGTTTTTGACTACATATTTTACTCTTACATATAAATCCGTCACATTTTCAGCTTCTTGAATCTTTAAATTCTAAAATTTTATCTCCAATGTTTGCAATCTAACCAATTTGACTTACTTGGTACCTTAGTAAGCTTCTAGTAGAATCTTATAGGAATTATTGGTTGTCTTTGCACATATAATTATTCTATGTAGGCTCTTGTCTGGAGTTGTTTCAATATGAAAGAAAGCTTGTGATTTATTTTTCTTAGCTTCCAACTTGGCTTACCTATTAGTAGCTAGAACTGTGGCCCAATTAGGTGATTCATCATAGCCAGTTTCTAAAATCTCACATAACTATTTTCTTATAAAAAGATTCATCATCTTGATGATCCAATAATCATAATCATTACCACTATATTTTGGAATAGGAAGATTGTTGGAGTTTAACATGGTCAATTATTATAAATATTTGAAACAAAAAAAAAAAAAAAAACCACCCAAACCAAGCTTTGATACCAATTGAAAATTTTAAATATATAAAAATAAAACATTTTTCATAAACAATTAGAAAAATATAGTAAAATATATGCAGTATGCATTATTAGATGAACTACATAATAGCCAAAATAAAATTACTTGTTCACATTATTCAAATCATTCTCCATAATAATAGAGATAAATTACATTGTATTTCTTGAATTCCATGTGAACATCATTTTCTAATAAATAAATTAAACATTCTAAATTTTATCTAAATAGAAACTTGCATTGAATATAATCTAAAGTTATTTCCATCCAATCTAAGGATTTATTATTATAAAAATAGATTAACTGAATATTAACTAATTATTAAATCAATTGCATTATTTTTTGCATGATTGAAGATGATGTAAAACTAAGATTCAACAACAATTCACCAAAAATTATATTATTTATGTAGGGTCTAACTATCATCTAATAGAAAAGATCATTATTTTTTTGTTGAGTTTGCATGCTCTTATTTGTTTATTTTTTTAACATGTGTCAATTAATGAAATAACAAAGTATTACCTCATTAATATTATTTAAAGAGGTCATGCATTCTCCCTAATTATACTTCTTTTATTTGATTAAAGTTTTAGTAAAAACTTATTGAATCTATAGTTTAATGTCAATAATGCAATGATAATCATTCTCATTATTTTCTTAGTTTAGTGTACATGTTTTTGTTCATTTATTTATTGATAATATATTAATTAATAAAATAAAGAAGGGTTATGTTATTAATGCTATTGAAAAAGGCCATGAATTCTCCCAAAGGATACATGTTTTGTTTGATCAATGTTTAAACAATTGTTTTTAATATATACTACTCTGAAAAACAATGGTGGTCATGCTTTAACAATAATTTTATGAAGGTTAGATTTTAAATGGAATTTATATTGAGAATTCAAACTCCCATTTTGATATATGTCTTGGTATTTCCTAGAGAAAGACATCCTGAAACTCATTCAGGATTAGATAGTCACCAAAATTGGGGACCTTCTTTTCACTGACCTGATTCATGTGGATATAGAAAGGAAACATATTTTGATTTAATAATTCTTTAGTTTAACAACATAAATATTATTTACACATAATAAATGATGTTGACCCTTGAATTTTAGATAATGTCAAGAGTCATATAGAGAAAAGTAAGATTTAGTGATATAATTTATTCATGGCGCATGCTTCCACAACCACCTAGATCTAAAACTAATACCATACAAGTTCGGCATGGATAATTGAAAATTAATTTGGTTTGAGATTTGTATATAGTAGGAAACTCCACATATACTTCAAATAAGCATGAAAATACATTCCTAGTGCCTATATCCCCATAATGGCCTATACAATAATATCCAATAAATTTATGTTTTGAATAAATGCTATTAAGATGTTTCAGATCAATAAAATCTGAAGTCTATATGTAAAATTTTTAAATAGAAACCTATATACTAAGAAGCGTACTAGAATATTTAACTAGTGTTTCTTGATGTCCCATTGTATTAATCTAAATCTAATCACGAGCACTTGATTATGTACTTTTGGTTCATTTTTCACTTTAATTAGCTTTTTAACTTAATCATTACATATTTAGTCACCTCACTCTATCCTAAGAACTTATTTATTTTCAAAAATGTTAAATATCACCTAAATAAGTATTATTATAGATAAAATCACATTTAATGATATGTAAACCTAATCCAAGACCCATATTTCACATGATTCCATTCAATACAAGATCATTTAATAGTGATAATAGTGGTAGTCAACTTTGTTCCCTATGGTTTATCATGTCCTTTGTCTCTCTAATAGTAACTTTTCAAGTTCCTTACCCTTCTTTATAGATTGATCCACATTTTTATGATATGTGACATGATGTTTTCATGATTTGGATTCATATAAAGTCACACTCAAGTCACTTATTCTACTAGTGTTAATTTTATTATAATTGAATACTTGCACAATTGGACATTGAGAAACACCTCTTTCTTCTTCCCAATTCTAATTCTAATCATTTTAAGAAGTTCTTATCGAAGTAAAAAATATATTTCATCCATCCCAAAGTGAATCATGATTAATTATTCAATCCATTTATATATGCATTCATATAGTCAAAGGAACATAATTGCGTAAAATACTATAAATGGGAGAATTATGTGGGATTGATTCCGTCCATGTATTATTAGATGGGTAGGAAATTTCTAGTCATGATGGGGATGATTGAAGTAAAATCATCACAATTAAACTATACCTTTTTATAGTTATATTTTAAAGTCATGACAAGCTTTATTAGGGTTTCAGCCTTAGATAAGATATTTTCAACTCTTCCACACACTTTCAAAGGTCAAACCTACATATAAAGACCTAATTTTCATCTTCCTAATCTAGTGTGCACTATTTTCCTATTTTTTCAAAATATAGGATCAATTAGTTTCATACTATAGTGACAATCGATCAAGTCCCAAATTGGATAATTTTGTACTTCTTTAGTTTTAGTTCCCACTTCTAGGTAATTTTTTAGTTTGTTCTTATATTTGTGTTTGAGCTATTTGTTAGTCAACATAGTCAAAATAGGGCATAGACAACTATGTTTGTCATTTTGTTAAATAGTTAGTCTTCTTTCAATTTATTTTACTTTGACAAATTCTATATTTTTACATTTAATATACTTATCAAAAGTTCATATTTATAATTTTATATTATTTTAATTATTATAAACTAATTAGAGTTAATTGATAAAAATATTGGTGAACCCACTTTTCTATTCGATCATTGTTTCAAACTCTAGGTTTTTCTTCAAGTTCCAACATTATTTCTAGTATTTCAAAAAAATTTATTAGGGTTTCATATCTAATCTCTAATTTCAGATTATCCTCTACATAAATTTGAGGTTTTATTTTTTTCCCTAGTGTTTCAAATTCATTTTAATATTAGGGCATCCTTTCCTACGATTGTGACTTATCCTCCCATTTTTTTTGACTTATATGTAATCCATAAAGACTCTATTTGAAAAATGATTACAGTGTTTTTTAAGTTGTATTAATATAATCCAAAAAATATTTTCATTCTCCAAAATATTGTATCTATTATTTGAATTTTAAAATTTACTATTTTTATTAAATTTATCCAAAGGAAACATTGGTATACCTATTTTCTAATACATTTATATGATTTGTCTATTCATGGAATATAAATAAAAACATCTCTCAGATTTAATAAATAGGTAATGATTATTTTTAATGGTAATATATTTATTACATACAAAAATCTTCCTTTGGATAAGATCTGAATTTTAGTTTTATGTTATTATATTCACATTTAGAAAAACAATATGTCTACCATGGATAATAGTGTAACAAAAAAAATTGAATCACATACTAAAACATAAGTTCTATTGATGTAAATATTTATAAAATCAAATATGACATGAGAACAATAGTAATCAAACATTCAAGATGTCATAGGTCTTAGTCATAAATAACCTCAATTTGTTCATGATTCTTACTATTTTAGTAATAAATCATATATTTTACCAATTAAAACTAGACCAAAAAAAACCACATATGACTCCTTTCATTACTTCAATTTTCCATTCTCAAGATGGTGATAACTACATTTCATGTACCCAAGTTTATTATGTTAATATCCCAAGAGGTTGGGTAACTCACCATATAGTACCAAATGAAGATAAACAACATGTCCTTCTTCAACCCACTTAACCTCAAACATTTCTTTTTGATGGTGTTTGTATGAATATTCAATGAGAAATACCTAGGGTTTTTTATTTTGAATCTCTTTAAAATCAAATCATCAATATGATAAAGTAAATAGAGGAGTTAAAAGAAAATTAAAATTCCAGTCCAAAGAACACAGCATGTGAAATTAATATGACAACTACAAATAATCAAGATTATGCTATTATAAATCATGTACATTAATCATCATCTTGAAGCATTGTGCATAAAAAGGGTTTAAATAAATACTTGAATCCAAACCATAATACATCTACAAATAGTGATTAAAAAATTGAATAAAAATTTAACAGAAGTTCAAATGATATTATAAAAGAAATTCTTTAAAAAAATTTAGTCACATTAGTTTTTATGCCTATTCAAAAGAGAATAAAATATTATTGTGCATATCATATAATGCATGTGTATCATATAGATAATAATTTGGATTTAAAGGATAAAATAAAATTGATAATTGATAGTGGTGATCCTATAAGAGATAAATCACTAGTAAAATCTACTCAAATTATGAAAGAATTTTCTATGTAAAAAATTGAAATGATAAAAAGTAACTATTAAAAATTTCCAATTAAAAACTAGAAAATGAAAATATCCAAAAACCAAAGTTAGAGTAAGTGCCAGTATAAAAATTAAATTATGATAATGCATGATAAAAAAAGAACAATTTGAAAAGGGAAATTTAGAAATTCAATAATGTTAGAAATACAAGTTAATTAAATAATAAATTAAGTAGAAACAAATTCAAAAAGACAAATCAAAACATTAAAGGCTACAAAATTTACATGAAGATAAGTTATAAAAGGAATAAATTATTAAAAGATAAGTTCAGAAAAAGGTTTAAGTCAAAGAAGAAAGGCTAATTAAAAATGGGCTTGTAACAAATTAGGTAAAAAATTAAGGTACATGTATAAAAACTAATGTTAATGTGTGGTTTCAAAGGAATTAACTAAAAATTGATCATCATATACATGTCATTTGGTTCATAATTCCTTCAAATATGGTAATAAATTGACTAATGTTGAGATTTCATCTGTTTGTTAAGCTAATATCTTTAGCATGACACTTCCCTAATATATTAGGTATGCTAAAAAAAATTACAACTTTACCAGGCATTAAATTGATTGAGCTTCAAGTCACACTTGATTCAAAAACATGTTTAGTTATAATTCGCATTAACCCTACCTTGGATTAATGTAACAAAAAATTAGGAAGTTTATGGATGAGATAAAGGAGGGTAAAATTGGTTAAATATTAATGAAATTATATTTAATGATTCAAATTGGAAATGAACCGAATATTACAATTTAAATAAAATAAATTACTAATCAATTGAAATTCCCAATGACTATTCTAATTCCTAAGGGTATAGAAAGTTTATTGAATAAGATGAAATGCAAGACACTTAAAATAGACACCTAGGATTAATAACTAATATCTAAAATGCTGTTACCTCTCCCCTTAATCTATAGGGGTCTTTGTTAGACCAACCATTCCTCTAAACTTTTCAAAATTTTCTCATCCAAGTGCCTTTATCAGGATGTCTACTAGTTGTCCTGCTATTGATATATGTTGCAACTTGACATTTCCATCTTTCACATTGTGTTGAATCAAATGAAATTTGGTATTGATGTGATTGGTTTGGTCATGAAGGATTGGATTCTTTACTATTTGGATTGAAAAAGTATTGTTAACCATGAGAGGTTCTAATGAAACTTATTAGTCATAAAAATATGAAAAATCCTTCTAATCCACAAGATCTCTCTAGTTACCTTTGAAGGGGCCATATATTCTATTTCTAGAGAATAAATTATCAACACTAATTACTTCTTGGATTTCTAGCTAATAATTTATGTTCTAAAATTTATTAGAAAACTCAAGGTTGACCTTCCATCTTCATGACCACCAATGTAGTTAGAATCTTAATACCCAAACTATTTGATGTATCCTACCTTAAAGTATTTGAGACAATTTTTTTTTTCCTTTGAGATATCTGAGGACCTTTTTTTCTTCTATCTAATAACTCTCCTTGTGTTGTTGCATGAATCTTGAGAGGACACCAACTACATAAGATATATCTAGTCAAGTGGTAGTCACATAAATCAGACTTACAATGAGCTATATATACTTAGTGGCATCAATCAAATCTATTGAATCTTTAGATGTGAATTTGAGATTCTCTTTGATGGGTGTGTTGATGGGCTTTAAATATTCAATTCTAAACATGCTCAGAATGTCACCAATATAATTCTATTGAGTGACGAAGAAATATGTTCATTTTTTAATTACTTCAATACCCAAATAGTAATGACTATAACCCAAACCAGTCATTTCAAAGATTTTCATCAATTCTGATTCTAATTTTATAGTGTACCATTCATTATTCTCTATGATGAGAAAATCATCAACATACAACACAACAAATACAAATGTTTTGTTAACTATTTTTATGAAAAGAGTTTCATCTTAAAAATTAAAATGGTTGAAGTTCATGTTCATGAGGTGCTTACCTAGTTTTTTGTACCATGCTTGAGGGGCTTGTTTCAAACCATGCAATAATTTTTATAGTTTGTACACCTTGTGATCTTATCCATTTACTAAAAAACCATTAGGTTATGTCATGTACATAGTTTCTTTGAGGTCTCCATTTAGAAATACATTTTTGATATCCTTTTGGGTAACATTCCATCTGTTGTGAGCTACTACACCCAATATGGTTTGAATGGTAGTCATTTTTTTCTAGGTACAAAGGTTTAATTTTAGTGAATTCCTTCTTTTTGAGCATATCCCTTTACGGTAGTCCTTGCTTTGTGCTTGTCAAGTGAACCATTTTCCTTGTATTATTGCAATGGACCCACTTATAGCTAATTAATTTACAACCATATGGTGGACTAACCAAATTCCAAGTCCTATTTTTCACAAGTGAATTATACTCATATTTCATTGATTTTCTCCAAGATTTAATCTCATTAGCTTATTTTAAATTTGTTTGTTCTTAATCAAATGTAACATTGAGTTCTTCTTTAGAATCATCTAATGTGAGTTTTCTAATCATATCCTAAATTTGAGTAAGAGAATTATCTGGTTGAGATGAGGTTGCATGTGCACTTCGAGTGCCTATTTTTCCAACTTCATAAAGCCTCACATATTTTAATGTTTGAGTGTCCCACTTAAGCATATTTTTATATGTTGTAATTTTTTTTGTTTCATCCTCCAAAGTTCCTTCACTATCCACTCTCTATTCTATTAGCCCCTATTATGCCCTTAACCTTTGGAGTTTCTTTGGATATGTGTGGCCAACATGTAAAACATGCTAGACCTAACAGAATTATATCCCTTGGCATTGAAGAAGTAGGCCTCGAAGCTATACCTATGCTTGGAATAAATGCACTATATGTGGGGCTATTTAAGGTGTATATACTTTACGTTTGAACTATGCTTGGAATATATACATTAGATCAGTGACTACGTAATGGTCTTATATCACTTGGCATTCAACTATTTATGGGATACTCATTCATAATATCATCATAATTACAATCCATAAAAATAGATTTAGACTTCTCAACATTTCCTTTATCTTTATCATGACCATACACACCTCCTTCATCAAAAAATAACATCTTTTGACATAAGTATACTATTAGTGATATGATTATAAATCCTATATCATTTTATTTATTTAATATACCCAACAATAATACAAGACTCACTCTTTGGTTATAATTTCTTCTTTTTCTAATCAACGACATGAACATAAGCTAGAGAACTAAAAATGTTGAAATTTTTGACATTAGGATTATTTTCATACCATGCTTCATATTGAGTCATGTTTTCAAGTGCACTAGTGGGACTTTTATTGAGAATATATACTTTTGTAGTAACTACATCACCCCAAAAAGAGTTGTTCAATCCCTTCATTTGTAATATGTTCCTTTCCATTTCAACCACTATACGGTTCTTACTTTCAGTCACACCATTTTGTTAAGGGGTGTATGTAGTTAGAAGTGACATTTTCATGTCATTTAATTAAAAATAATTAATAAAACCATTTGAATAGAATTCACCTCCATGGTCAGTCCTTAAATACTTTACTTTATAACCACTTTCATTATCTACAAGGGATTAAAATCACTTAAATGTATTAAATGCTTAACTTTTTTGTTTCAAAAAATAAACTCAACACTTTACTAAATGATAATTAATAAATATGAAATAAATGACTTACCAAGACTTTTTGTTTGCATAGGACCATAAATATCAAAGTGAACCATTTGAAGTGGATGTTAAGCCCGTCATGCACTGCCTTTAATAAAACCTTCACAAACATCCTTATGCTCTTTAATCTTTGGCAAACTAAAAACTATATCATGTCATGTTAGTAAGTTTAAAATAGAAAATTCAAGTGTCCACAGCAATTTTTATGTTCATATGCCATATTTGTAAGGATGTTACTATGCTCTTCAAAATTCAATGGTAACATCCTATTCTTAGACATAGGTAAAATTTTAAAAATCTCATTTCCTTGATAATTATCATAGATTGTGCATTTCTTATCATCAAAACCCACTTTATAGATATTTTCACATATTTGTCCAACACTTAGCAAATTATATTTCCAATTTGAGGTGTAGTAAAAACCATTAATATTTTTATTACTATCTATAGTATTCACCTTCAAAATTCCTTTTGCTAAAACCTCCAAATATTTACCATCACCAATTTTGATATTGGTTTTGAAAATTTTATCCATTGTAGAAAACAACACATTATTCCTTGACATGTGATTATAACAACATAAATTTACATACCAAACCTCCTTATGACTATTATCATCTTTATCGTATGAAATTAATAAATTACATAAAGAATCACCATCTTCATTATCATAATTAACACGTTTTTTTAATTTCCTACATTTAATCTACAATCCTAATCAAAGTGACAATACTTGTGATATTAATAGCATTGGATATTTATTTTATCATATATTATTCTACCTCTACCTCTTTCAATCGAACAACCTCTTCTTCCTTTGTTTCCTTTTAAATAATTGTATCCTCTTGAATAAATGCAATTTATGTTTTTTCCTTATCTTTGATTGCTTTTGATATTGTCTTTTCCTTGTACATGACTATTCTTATTTATAGCACTGGAACTTTCATTCATTTTGATGTTTAATTTTGAGGCTAAATCTTTCTCGTCACTTTCATTAAATGTATCTAGTCTTTCTTCATGGGACACAAGAGATATAACTAGGTGATGAAAATCAAGAGCAGTCAAATCTTTCCTTTCTTTAATAATTATGGAAACATGATTCCATCTTCATTTTAGAGACATTAACACCTTTTTAACCATAATCTTTTCATTCGACATTTCTCGAAGTATATCTATCTTGTTAAATACATCCTTTACTCTTACACATAAATCACTCACACTTTCAACTTCTTGAATCTTTAAATTATCAAATTTTATCTTTAATGTTTGAAATCTAACCACTTTGATTTGTTCACTACCTTGGTTAGATTATTGTAGATTCTTCCATGAATCCTTGGTTGTC
Source organism: Torreya grandis (assembly GCA_037957365.1). Lineage (NCBI taxonomy): Eukaryota > Viridiplantae > Streptophyta > Pinopsida > Cupressales > Taxaceae > Torreya > Torreya grandis. The sequence continues at coordinate 740,382 of JARHVA010005735.1, read as the reverse complement.
TTTGCACCTATAATTATTGAAAACAGGCTCTTGTCTAGAGTTGTTTCAATATGAAAGAAAGCTTGTGATTTCTTCTTATTAGATTCCTTATTGGATTACCTATTATTAGCTGGAATAGTGGCCCAATCAGTGAGTTCATCATGGCCAGTTTATAAAATATCAAATAATTCTTTTCCTATCAAAATATTCATCATCTTGATGAGACAATAATCAGAATCACTACCACTAAATTTTTGAATAGGAAGATTTTTGGATTTTAACATGATCAATTGTTATAAATATTTGAAATAAAAAAATAACCACCCAAATCAAGCTCTGATACTAATTGGATATTTTTAAATATATAAACATAAACCATTTCCCATAAAGTACTAGAAAAATAAGAGAGTCATAGTAAAATATATGTAGTATGCATAATCAAAAGAAATACATAATAGCCCAAAGAAAATTACTTATTCAAATTATTCAAACCAATCTCCATAATAATAGAGATAAATTACAATGTATTTATAGAATTTCATGTGAACATGATATTATAATAAATACTAAAACATTATAAATTTTATCTAAATATAAACTTGCATTGAATATAAACTAAAGTTATTTCCATCCAATCTAAGGCTTTATTATTCTAAAAATAGATTAATTTAATATTAAATCAATTGCATTAGTTTTTGCATGATTTAAGATGATGTAGAACTAAGACTCAACAATAATTAATAAATAATTTTCCAAATTAATATGAAACAAATTAAAAATCTTAGTTTCCTTCCAATGTTTCCATGAAATACCGAAGACTTAAGGTTCAGTAAAACCATTCAATGTTTAAGTATTATGAAATCAATTCATTGTCAAATAAATTATGTCGATATTTTTTATGATGTGATTAATTCTTTATAAGGTTTAATTTATAATATTTTAAATTAATTTGCCACCATGTATTTACTTTTATCTTGGTCACAACAACTTAATGTTCAAACACATGTTGATGTTTAGATGTGTGTGGAACTCTTTAACGTTATCCCTTATATGGATTATTTCAAATTTCAATGATGGACATATATATTGTATCATTTATTATAATATTCCACAAATAAATGATATAAAGCTACAACTCCCATTAAACACCATAGTTTTGTTGCATTCTTAGGTTTAAACCATTGGATAATTATGAAATTATTAATATGATCTTGTGTAATTCTATCCACACAAATTAAGTTCCCTATTAAGTCACTTGATACAAATAGGAAAACATTAGAGATATTTCAATAAAATTTGTTATTTCAAAATATTTATAAATTACCAAAATCAAGTGTTGAATACATTTTTAGATAAAAAAATCATCAAGAAAGAATCAGAAAAGGGTCTAAATATTTTGTGAATATATCATTCATCAATTTTATGAATGTTCCTTAGGTATTCATGAGTCCATACAACATTTTTGTGACCTCATAATTAATATAACATGTTTAACATGATTGATTATTAACATCCTCCTTATTAGTCAAGATGTTTACTAGTTGTTCTACTATTGAGAAATGTTGCAACTTGACACTTCCATCTTTTAGATTGTGTTGAATCATATGACATTCAGTATTGATGTGCTTGGTTAGGTCATGAAAGATTGGATTCTTTTCTATCTAGATTGTAGAATTATTTTCAACCATAAGAGGTGTTGATGAAACATATTGCTCCTACAAATCTAAAAGAACCTTTATTAGCTACAAGATCTCTCTAGTTTCCTTTGAAGTGGCCATATATTCTCCTTCTGGTGAATAAATTGTCGGCAGTGGTTACTTCCTGGATTTCTAACTAACAACTGATGTTCCCAAATTTATTATAAAACTCAAGGTGGACCTTACATCTTTATGATCACCTCCATAGTCAGAATCTAAATACCTAACATGTTTAAAGTATCCTACCTTAAATTATTTGAGAACAAGATATTGTGTGCCTTTGAGATATCTGAACACATTTTTTGCTGCTATCTAATAACTCTCCTTGGGTTTTTACATTCATCTTGAGAGGACACAACATAAATATTATATATCTAGTCAAGTGGTAGTCACATAAATCAGACTTACAATGAGCTACCTATATTTAGTGGCATCAATCAAATTTATTGAATCTTTAGATGTCAATTTCATATTCTCTTCCATGGGCATGCTGATGGACTTGAAATATTCCATTATAAACTTGCTCAGAATGTCACCAACATACTTGTACTAAGTGATGAAGAAATATGTTGGTTTTTTAATGAATTCAATACCCAAATAGTAATGAACATAACCCAAATTAGTCATTTAAAAGTTTTTCATCAACTCTGATTCTAATTTTATAGTGTACCATTCATTATTCTCTTTGATGAGAAAATCATTAACATACACCATAATAAATACAATTATTTTGTCAACTATTTTAATGAAAAGAGTTTCATCTTAAAACTTAAAATGTTTGATGTTTATGTTCATGAGGTGCTCAACTAGTTCTTCCTACCATGCTCAAGGAGCTTATTTCAAACCATACAACAATTTTTATAGTTTCTACACCTTGTATCTTGTCCATTTACTACAAAACCATTATGTTATGTCATGTACATAGTTTATTTGACATTTTCATCCATTTGGTGAACTTTCCATCTATTGTGAGCTACCAGAGCCAACATGGTCTAAATTGTAGTTCATTTTTTTATAGGTTTGAAGGTTTCATTTTCATCAAATCCTTTCATTTTAGGATAGCCCTTTATCATAATCCTTACTTTGTCCTTGTCAAGTGAGCCATTTTCCTTGTATTTATTATAATGGACCCACTTACACCTAATCAATTTACAACTATATGTTAGAATAACTAGATTCTAAATCTTATTTTTCACCAATGAACTATTCTCATCTTTCATTGATTTTCTCCAAGAGTCAAGCTTCTTATCTTATTTGAATATTATTGGCTCTAAATAAAATGTAACATTGAGATTTTCTTGAGAATCATCCAATGTGATTTTTCTAATCATGTCTTGAATTTCATTAATAGACTTATCTAGTTGAGATGAGGTTACATGTGCACATCAAGTTCTTATATTCCCAACTTCATCAAGCCTCACATCTTTCAATGTTTGAGTGTCCCACTTAGGTATGTTTTTCTATGTTGTGTGTGATTTGGTTTCATCCTTCAAAGTTCCTTCACTATTTACCCTCTATTTTATTATCCCTTGCTATGCCCTTAACCTTCAAAGTGTCTTGGGTATGTGTGGCCAACTTGTGGATTACATACATCTTTAATATTCTTGTTACATTTCTCAATGTTCTTAGTTGGATCAGCCTATGAAATATTCATAGCTATGTAGACTATATATAAGAGTTATTGGTTAGTATTTGATCATCATTTTAAGTATTTTTATCTTAGTGCATTATTATGGAGGTTGCCCTGTCAATGTGGATTTTCTATATTATTTAGTATTCTGCTCTACTATTAATTATTACTATGTGATCTCTCATATTTTCTTAGTCTATATGATATCAAATCATTTTGTTTGAACATCTAAGTAATTTCATTACAAGCGATATTAGAGCTTCAATTTGGGAAAGTTTCTTGTGGCATTATTTTTTCATATATGGTGAGGCACCACTTTTGTGAGGGGTATGAGAGAAACACATAACTTGAAATCTAGGAAGTTTTTTTGAAAATAAAGTAATTACAAAAAAGTCTATAATTTTTTTCCCTTGCACAACTATATTTGTTAGATTCATCTAGATGAGATGATTGTGATGGTATATTCCATCAATACACATTTTTTTGCCTAAATAATAATCATTAGATTTGTCTTGGTGAGGTGATCGTAATGGTACCATCTCCTAGTACCCTTTTTTTAAGGCAAAAACCATCCTAGGGTTTGAATATGGTTGTTACTTCTACATGGGGATGAAAAGGGGGGAGATAAAATCCTAAGAATCCTTCTACCAATGACATGAAATATGGAACTTTAGATCCATTGATTTCTCAACTTTAGGGTGACATAAAGGGATTGGTGTGGCATAATGACTTTATTTTAGTTTAAACTAATGTATCAGGGATACACAAAGAGATTAATTAGATTTACAATCAATTGAATTCGATAACTTCTTTGTTAGATATTTCATCTTAGTTACATTCAAACAACCCTCAACTTCATCATTTAGGTCCTTTTTTCAACACTAATAACTCCAATTCTAGTGTGAAATTGATGTTGCCCAATGTATATATGCCTAAGTTTGATGGTAAGTATACTATCACTTGGATTAACCAAATTGATAATTTAGTTGATTTGCATCAAAATCATAGTTCTTAAATGGTGATAGTGGCATCTATGTATTTGGAACTAGAGTAGTTTATTTGGTATCATTGGTTGTGTGCTCAAAATAAAAAGAATGGTGCTCTTATAACATTGTCTATTTTCACTGATGAGTTGTTGACTCATTATATGAATAATTTATCTGAGAATTACTTCATCCAATTAGCTAAATTATAGTAAATGAGAACTATGAGTGATTACATTTATCAATTTCAAAATCTATACTTACAAGTGAAAGACATCATTGAGGAAAATTTTAATGATATATTTTTGGGTCGTCGCAAAGAGAGCATCCAATTCAAGGGTTAGATTTTTAACCCAAAATGTATATTAGAAGCTATCCCATAAGCATGCATGGTAGAGGAAAAAGATATGGTCAAATAGAAAACGTTCACTACTGGTCTTGATTGCACCTTTTCAGCACCATCATATCCTCAACCCACCAAATTGACACCTCAACAAACTGAGGAAAAGTGAGCCAAAGGGTTTTGTTATGGTTGTGATAACAAATGGAGCAAACACGATCAATATTCTAAAATCAAGATATTTAACATCAAAGGTGCCAATGAGGATGATGATGATGAGGAGGAGGAGGAGGAAGCACTTGGTGAGGATGAAGAAGGTCTTGAAGAGGAATCTAAAGACTATAAGCCCACAATTTCCTATCATGCCCTTTTAGGTATTATTACTCCCAAAACTCTTAATGCGGTGGGTTTCATAAAGAAATAGAAGGTCACTATTCTGATTGATTCTGAGAGTACATACAACATTATAGAAAATAAGTTGTCTACTCGCTTAAACTATTTCATTTATCTTGCTCCAAATTTTTAGGTCATGATTTCATATGGTGGTATTGGTAACTACTTAGGAAAATTCCATAGTATTAATCTATCCATGGGAGACTACTTATTGGATTATCATATGTTTACTATTCCCATTGGAGGAACTAACATTGTTCTAGGAGTATAGTGGCTCACCACTTTGGGAACTATTGAGATGAATTTTTATGAATTAATCATGTGTTTTCATTATGAGGGAAGGGAATTTAAGCTAAGCGGAATAAGGGCTAATTCTCCACAACTTGACAGCTCCCATCAAATGACAAATATTATCCAAAAGGGTGCTGAAGGATTTATAGCTCTATTTTTTTCCATGGAATTTCATCCAAATCATCCATTTACACCTCATCTTCAACAAGTGATTGATGCCCATTTAGTGGTTTTTAGTGACATATTGAAAAGACTTCCACCTAGATACACATAGGATCATGCTATCAAACTTACTCATGGTATTAAACCACCCAACATCAAGCCATATAAGTATCTCTATGCCTATAAAATTGAAATTGAAAATATGGTACAAGAGACATAGGTTGTAGGAATCATTAACCATAGCCAAAGTGAATATTCTTCACCAGTTGTCATGGTGTAAAAGAAATATTACACTTGGAGGATGTGTCCTAACTATAGGGAACTCAACAAGTAGACTATCAAATATAACTTTCATATTCCTATCATTGATGATTTTATATATGAATTAAATGGTGCTCTTTATTTTACCAAGTTAGATATCTATTCTTGGTATCATCAAATATAGATCCATGATGAAGACATAACCAAGAATACTTTTAGGACTCATGAGGGCCATTATGTGTTTTTGGTTATGAATTTTGGGCTAACAAATTCACCATCTACCTTTTAGAGTTTGATGAATACTATTTTTAGTCATTTTTGAGGAAATTTATTCTGGTAATTTTTTATGATATCCTCATTTATAGTAAAAATTGTGAAGACCATTTATACCATGTGATATAGGTACTCTCAATTTTGAAACAACATCGATTGTATACCAAACCTTCCAAATGTACTTTTGGAGCTTGTGAGGTTGAGTATTTGGGTCATTTGGATTCACATATAGGAGTAAAAGTGGATCCTCAAAAGATCCAAGCAATGGTGGATTGGTCGATTCCTAAGACACTCAAATAACTAAGGGGATTTTGAGGGATAACTGGTTACTATCACAAGTTTGTAAAAAAAAATTATACTATTGTAGCCCCACTCACATATTTTTTGATAGAAACTCCTTTTAGTGGATTAATATAGCTATCAGGGCATTTAAAAAATTGAAATTGGTGATTTGTACCACTCTAGTATTGGCTACTCCTAATTTTTCCATGATTTTTGTGGTTCAATGTGATACATCTAGGTATGGTATGGGTGTTGTACTCATGTAATAAGGTATACTACTTGAATTTGAAATTCATCAACTAAAGGGTAAAAATCAACACAAGCCCATTTATGAGAAAGAAATGATGGCCATTTTCAATGTAGTCAAATAATGGAGCCCTTATTTAATGGGTCATCACTTTCAGGTAAAGACTGATCATGATAGTCTTAAAACCTTTCTGGAATAAAGGTTATCATTTCAATAACAATAAAAATGGGTAACTAAGATATTAGGCTAATATTTTGAAAAAGTTTACAAGAAAGGCAAGGATAATATATTGGCAGATTCACTATCTAAGAAGGATGAATCAAATGAGGCATTTTTATATGTTATGACCATTATAAAAGTAGATTGCCTAGAGGAAGCATGATCACAATGGGACAAGGCTAGTGCTACCCATGATTTGATTCAAAATCATCTACAAGGTTTGGGTGGATTTGAAAAATTCACATGGAATGGTGATGAATTATGGTAAAAAGATAGACTATACCTATGTAAGAATTATCTTCTTAAACAAAAATCCTTCAAGAACTTCATGAAATTCCAATTAGGGGTAATTTAATATTTTTTGAAACCTATCATAAAATCGAGTAGGATATTTTATGGGAAGGACTCAAGGGGGATGTCTAGAAATGTGTTGTTCAATGTATGGTTTGTCAATAGATTAAAGTATAAACCATAAAAATTATATGTCTTTTATAGCCTTTATCCATCTTTAGATAACGTTGGGAAGAGGTGTCTATATATTTCATTACAGGGTTACTGAGATCTGATGGTCAAAATGTTATCATGGTTATGGTAGATCAACTTCCTAAGTATGCTCATTTATATTCTTTATCATAAAAGTTTGTTTCTAGTATAGTAGCTTTTACTTTTTTTAATATAGTTTAGAAATTACATGGTACCCCTAAGATCATTGTCAATAATAGAGCTCCCATATTCACTCATAATTTTTGGACTATGTTTTTTTAAATGGTTGGGAACCCAATTGGTTCATAGTTCATCCTATCATCCTCAATAAAATGGGCAAACTAAGGTAGTCAATAAATGTCTAGAATGATATCTCCATTGTCTTGTTTTTGATAAATAGGATAAATGGGTTCATTGGTTTCCACTTGCTAAATGGTAGTGTAATACTTATGTTTATAGTTCTTCTATAATATCTCCTTTTTTAACACTATATTCATACCACCCTCCATGTATGAGGTCCTTTCCAGTTTGTATGCAAATTTAGCCATGGTCTGGAATCACATGAAACATTAGGTAGATCAACATAGGACTAAGAGGCACTTTGACATTGGTTATTGGGTCTTTGTTTTCTTATAACCATATAAGCATACATCCTTAAATGAATAGAAAAAGGATAAACATTTGTCCCCTAAGTATAATGGGCATTATTAGATCTTACAAAAAATTGATATTGTGGCCTACAAGTTAGTGTTTCCTTCTTCCACTCACATAAATATAGTATTTCATATATAATGCTGGAAGAAAGTCATTGGACACAAACTTGTTACCCAAATTGAGTTACCATAGTTTGATGAGGAAGGAAGAGTTATTATTTATCGTGACGTGATCCTTCAAATTTTCACTAAGTAGTTATGATATCAAGAGATTAAGGAGTACTGATCAAATAGAAGAATCTACCCTATGAAGATGCTACTTGGGAGGTTGAATCCTTTGTGTAATAACATCCATAATTGACTCAATGTTAAGGATAACATTGTTTTTAATGAGAGTATGATGATACACCCTTAACCTTTGGAGTGCTTTGGGATATGTGTGTTTGAATTGTGGCTTGCATACCTCTTTAATATTCTTATTACATTTATCTATGTTCTTAGTTAGGTTAGCCTATGGAATAACCATGGATAATTAGACTATTATAAGATTTAGTGGTTAGTCTTTGATCATGATGTTAATTATTCTACTCTTAGTGCTTTGTTGTGGAGGTCACCCCCTCAAAGTGGATTTTATATATTATTTAATATAATGTTCTACTATCAATTATTGTAATGCGATCTCTCATATTTTCTTATTATGTCCAATATAAACTCATTCTATGTGAATCTAGTAACTTCATTACAACCCCCATTCAATATTTGATGAATTTTCAGTTTCTTCTTCAGGAAGAGTTTCAAGCTCATGTATAGGAGACAAAATAATATCAATAGATTCCCAACTCTGTATCCCACACTCATTCTCTAGAACATTAAAATCACTTTTTTTGTAGACATCAAACTTTGCATATTTTTCTAGTCGACTCAATTTTTGATCAATATGCTCTTTGTCCTTTGTAGTTTCACAAAAGTTAGCTTATCTTGAGATAAGAAACTTATCTTCATTATATATGTTGAATGCCTTGGAGGAATGAAAATTTCCCAAATGGATGCATTTTCAACTTTGTGGTCCAATTTGTTTCTCTTCTCCTTTGGAATCAATGTGTAACAAGTGGATCCAAAAATTTGAAGATGTCACATTGAAAGGAGATGACCATACCATATCTCATATGGAGTATTTAATTCAAGAGTTGTTGATGATGATCTATTACGAAGTTATACTATTTTTTTTCTACTTCAACCCAAATGTAAAGATCTACCCCTTTGAAATACAACATTACATAAACCATATTCATCATAGTTCTATTCATTATTTTAACTGCTCCATTTTGTTGTGGAGTGTGAGGAAGTGTGCGATCGTATATGATCCCATTTTTTTTAGAATAGGATTCAAACATCTTTAATGTGAACTCACAACCATTATTTATCTTGAGTGTCTTGATGAGGGTTTTTACTTCATTTTCAATCATTATTTGAAACTTTTTTAAAGTATCAAAGTCTTTTGATTTATTTTTCAAAAAGCATATCCATGTAATTTTGTAGTGGTGATCAAGGAACAACATGAAGTACTTATGACCACAAGTGGAGAGTATTGGAAAATAACACAAGTATGAATGGACAAGCTATAATTTTTTGTCTACTTTCCACTATGAATTCAAAAATTATTTGTTTGTGTATTTAGCCAAGATGAAGGATTCACAATTCTGATTTAATTTTGTTGGAAATGTATGCATGCCAACAACACCATTATTTTATAACACATGAATGTTTTTATAGTGACTATGCCAAAATAGATAATGCCAAATCATGTTTGGAGGCATTCTATCTTCCACAAGATGGGCATAATTACTTGAATTTAATGGCTTACACTTTAGTTTGAGTAGTTTCCCTTCCTCATATCTACTCAAGATGGCTACATTGATACTTTCCTCCTAATTGTGACATAACCATTATCCAACAGAATGGAATGCCCTTGTTTCCTTATGAGCACTAGGGACAACAAGTTTCATTTAAAATGAGGAAGGTAGAGAACATTCTTAAGTTTGTTGTGTGGATGTCCTAGACACTTGGGTCGAATTGTACCTCTTCCTTATGGTTGTAGACTTGATATATTTATGAGGTATATTCAGCCACAAATTTATTAATTATACTCTTCAAATAAATATTTTCATAAAGTCATATATTCAGTGGCACTAATATCAAGAAGCTAGGCATCTAACCATAAGGAACTGATCGAGACACTATTTGCTTCATCAACTATACTATAAAATACACATTGACTGGTGAATTAGGATGAGTTTGACTCTTTTGACTAGTTCTTTGAATTTGTCTCTTTCTTTTAATGTTATGCTTAAATTTTCTCTGATGGAGTCCTACATTCGTGAGTCTCATGGCTACCATTTCTATCACACCATTAATAATAGAAGTTTTATTTATCATTCAATTTTAAATTTTGACCACCATGATTTTCATTTCTACCACCTTCTTCCTTATACTTGTTATTTTACTTGTTATTACCTTCATTTTTGGAATACATGGCCTTATTTGATAGTTTGGAATAATTTTTTTGACATAACACACACTTTCACCTATTGTGGTTTTAGTTTTCCTTTTAAAGGCCTTTTCTCTTTCTTCCATCTTTTCAACCAACTAGTCAAATGTGAGTTTATTTAAATAATTACTTACTTGTAGAGATTAAAAATAGGTTTAATAATAGGGAAGAAGGTATTTTATGAATGTAGTCAAATTTATGTCAATTTTGACACATGTTGCTTTAACATCATGTTTGATAGCACATATCTCTGAAGCTAATCTCATCACATCACCATATTTCAACTCTAGGTTGAATATTTTTAACTAAAACTAGACAAATTCCATCTCTATATGGGAATCATATATATTCTTTATTTTATGAGATGTTTTTGGTGTTGTATTGCATCATTGCATATGACATAACACATCTTCAATCACTAATGCCCTCATCAAATAAAAAGCCTTCTAGTTTTTCTACTTCTATGTTTGAATGTCCTTTCCATTATTTATTGGCTGAGATATTTGTGTTACCCCATAAAAAATATTGAACCATATATCATTGAAGATGAGTTTTTTATCCAATTTCAAAGACCATTATAGCCAACTGTCTTTACTAGTCAAGGTAGTGCCAACAATGGTTTGATGGAATGCATAGATTTGAGTTTTTGTTCAACCATAATTGGTTCATTATCACTCTAAAATGGTCTCATTTTATATATACGTAAAGGTACTCAGAAGGATTCCCTTTTTCATTAACACTAGTTTAAAAAGAAAACCTCATACATCAATATACTCAAATTTTCTTGATTTTTGGATTTACATTTTTTGACATACACACATGGGTAAAAAGAGTATCTCCCCTTATTTTTCATTGAATTGTGTGACTTGGTTCTTTTTTTCTGAAAACTATTTATATTAGATTACCTCAAACAATTGAAGGATTTTCAAATTAGTTTTTTTTTAATTTGAAATTTAATATTTAAAAATGGATTTTTTTTTAAAAAAAAAAACATATACCTTATCCTTTAGTTTTATATGGAAAATATTCCACTATTGGAAATATATAAAAACCACCTCCATGTAGAAATATGAATGAAATCTATAAAAAAACAAATTTGCATTTTAGTTGATGCCAATATAGAAAGTAAAACTACCATGCATTAATATAACCATGTAAGTCTCCAAAAAACACACATGTCCATTATAGGTCAACAAAAGGTCATGGTAGGTCCATAATTTATGTGGTATTCTGATAGAATAAAAAATTTAGTAGCTTAGAATTTGAAATATCATGATCAGGGAAAGATAGCTCATTGAGCTAATAAAAATTCAGCTTGATATGAAATATTGGGTAGGTTTTTACATGATTTGATATGTTCTTGAGTAGAAGACTTCCACACAACCTGTGTGTTGGTCATAACAAATAATACCATGCTTCCTTTTACCAAACTGATTCCCCAAATTGCTCATATACTGCCAATCTATCAAACAAAAGCTTAATGAAAGAGAATCAATTATATGTAGGTTATACGGCTATGAAGAATGAGATATTATATACAATGTAAATACTCAGGATTTTTTACCAATAACAATGTAGAAGATTTATTTATGAAAATATATTTCACAATTCAAATTGGAAAAGAAGCAAACAGTTTAACTTGAAGCCAACAAATGACTAATCAATTCACATTCCCAATGACTCCTATTCCTATAAGAATGGAAAGCTTATCGAATAAGAATAAATGAAGGACACATAAGCTAGAAACCTTGGATTAACAACTAATATCTATAATATTGTTATATATGTCACATTTGAGAAAGAAAGTGTAATTTTTATAGTTTTAAGATTAGAAAAATCTATAGAGTAAGCCATGAAGGAGGATATTATTTATTTAGGTGATGAAAACTAGTACCATCACATCAATGTTACATGATACAACACATAGAAAATCAAAGGAAATAATAAATTTTAATACCATAGTATCTGGAGTAGTTGGTTTTAGACATAATAATGCAAAAGAATACAAAAGTGGCATACCATAATTTTAGGATCAATAAAAATATTATGGTTATTATTATGACTATAAAAAATATGATTGGAATAACATGAATAACATGAATAACATGCGGGATGAGTATGGAAATATAGTTTATGGGATAACATGAAAAAAATAGAAGCAACATGCTATGGATGAGATATTTTGCTTATAGTAATACTAGTTGATTGTACAAATCTTATTGATTGCTACATCGTGTTCTACTAATTCTTGCACATACAATCAATTTGAAAAATTATTCTAATCCCTTGGGTTTTATTGATTTGTTGACCTCTTAGATATTTTTCTCACTTTGTATATTTTGACAATTCAAAACAATGATCAATTTTTCCATTTATCTCTTTGTTTTCATAGTTTACACTAATAAAATTTCAATTTTTGTGATGGAATATTATATAGAATATAGGAAATAAAAAATTTCCATTACTTTCCTTAGTTTCTTGATCTTATCATATGAAAATATTCACACAAAAGTCATAATATGAGCACACAAACCATTAATTTTACAAATTTTATATGTTGTAATCAGTGTCAGTATGCAAACTAGTGCTTATTTATGCTAAATATTTATTTTTATGATATATTTTTCATACATTTGACATATGTGTAAAAGTGTATATTTTATGAAATAATGATGTAAAATAAGTCTTCTACATAGGCTTTTTATTCTTACAGGTTTTCATGATACATACATTCATACAATATGGGCATCTTGGCTTTACATCACCAAGATCTCATTTGTATCACATAGTTCACATCAACACGTGTTGTGAATTATTCATACTTATTTCATTTTTATACTTTGTAACCCTTTACTTATCACTAGTTTTTAAATATTTAATAAAAATTGAAAACTGAGACTTGAGTATGATTAAATATATATTTTACATCATTGACATACATTATTTATCTCATCATTGGTAGATAGCATAATTATTTTCAGTCACACATGCATTCTATTGGTATTCGTGAGTGTTACGTAGGGCATCTAAATTTTACATGAAATAAGATGTAGGACTTACCTATATCTCGCATATTAATGAAAATAGAGGCATATTGTTTACATGTTATAATTTTTATAGGTGTTATCATTTTATGAATCCTATATTTTTGAGATTTATACTATTTTAAAATGTCTTTGTAACATCTCTATTTCACATTATGTACATGAATATGATATTTTCTAGGACAATATCACATTATCTATGTATGATCTAGATCACACTTTATAGTTTTATGTTCTGTTCATGATATTACTTGTTCATAGTAGATTAGATATTAATTATATATTGTGTAGATGAGGAATGAATAGACAAGTCTTGAAATGAATAAATAGATTGCCTAGAGGCATCCTCCATCCCAATCTTCAATTATGGATGGGCTAGGCCACTTTACCAAAGTTAGATAGCTATATGGTCTTCGAGTGGGTTTATGTATTTAAATCACATAAATATATAAAACACGATTGTCATACTGACTCAATCTTATTTAGGTTGATCTATATATACCCTATATATTATATATTCATATCTAGTGAAGCCAAATATTAAGAACTAGACTCTGAGCATGAGGCCCCTACATGGGGCACAATGAAGTCATGGGAGATCTTAATAATAGATAAAAATAATATCAAGAACCCTCCAAGTTGATTCATCACCTTAGTGGTTTAGTGTACTCAATAAATCAATCTATCTAGATAGGGATTGGGATTATTAACTATTACTTACTCTCTTCCCAATAATATATATTGATTACTCAAAATACATCAATTTTCCCATTGTCCTTATGTGAAAATTTTATTAATTATTTATATGAGATCTTCCTTAGTGTGTGTGACATTAGAAAATGTCCCATGCTTATAATATATAGGTGTAATTTTTAAATATAAGTTTTTGATATATACGAGAGATCTTAGATTTGTATGTGTAATTTTTTAATTTTAAGATTTTAATATTTCCCTTATATATTTCATTGGGCTTTTTTATATGAGATTGCATTTTTTTTTAATTTGTTTGTGTGTGTGTGTGTGTGTGTGTGTGTGTGTGTGTGTGTGTGTGTGTGTAGGTTTCTAAGTTTTTCAAGTTTCATGAGAAATATTTTGCACAAAATAACACATAAGATATGAACTAAACACGATACTACTATGATATTCATTAAAACATTTCAATAGGTCTTGAATCATATTTTACATAAATAATATAAATTATGCAAAGATTACTATGCTATCATAATTTTCATATATGATACATTAATCAATCATTAAATATTACATACATGCTAGATATTAATTTATTTTAAGATGAGTGAGTTTTAGGATTAATTCCCTCACCTCAAAATGGGGGAATTTTAGTGGGCTTTTACTACATCATATAAGGCTCTTCAATAATTAAAAAAATAGTTTTGATATAAAATATGATTTAATTTTTTTTAAATTTCTCAAACTTAGTCATTATCATATATTATGGGGGCCTATGTTATACATATGCACTCACATTGAAAGATCAAAGTAAAAAAACATTCATATTTGAGTGCATTATTTTAGTGAATTATAAAGGTTTAAGTAAAGTTATATTTTTATGGATTTATTTATTTAATATGCTTCTTCACCTATAGATGCATTGAGATTAATAAAAAATTATTTAGGCATTTGTACCTCCAATTCAAGACCCAAATTTCACACGTCTGCCTTCAGGATGATATCTACAAGGACAATAGTTGGAGTCATTTTTTTTCCACTATGGGTTGATCCTATCCTTTGTGACTATGACGATGAATTTTCAAGTCTTTAAACCTTCATTATATATTGATCAACATTTTAAAGTTATGTAATGTAAGTTTTTCTCCTTTTATATTTCTATGAAGGCACATTTAAGTCATTTATTCAATCACTATGTAATTTTAAT
>JARHVA010005735.1:665000-717500 GCA_037957365.1 Torreya grandis | reverse complement strand
AAGAGGTCATCAATTATCCCTAAGGAGACATATTTGGTTTGATCAATGTTTTATAAATAATTTTTTGAATCTATACTTATGCAATATGAAATGGTGGTCATCCATTAAGGATCATTTGATTAAGGTTATATTTTACATGGAACTTATGTACAATTCCCATTTTTATATAACTCTTTGTAATTATTTTAGAAAGACATTGCAAAACTCACTCAATATTGGATAATCATCAAAATTGGTTCCCTTCTTATCACTAACCTAATTCATGTGGATATATAAAGGAAACACAAATTGATTTGAGTTTTCTATAGTTTGACAACATAAATATCATTTACACATAATAAATTATGTATAAATTTTAATTTTAAATAACTTCAAGATTCACATAAAGAATCATAAGACTTAGGGAAATAATTTAGTCAAGTTGCATGCTTCCACAACCACTTGGATCTCAAAATAACATCATATAAGACAAAAGGGTTGAAATAAAAATTTACTTGGTTTGATATAGTAGGTAACTCCACATATACTTCAATATAAGCACTAACATACATTCTTAGTGCCTATGTCTCCATAATGGCATAAACATTAATCTCCAATAAATTTAGGATTTATCAGAATATTATTAAGATTTTTAGGATCAACAAAAATTCAAATGATGATGTAAAAAATTAATATAAACATGTATACTCATAAGCATCCAACAAGATTTAATTAGTGGTTCTTTAGGTCCCATTATAGTAATCTAAATCTTTTCAAGAGTACTTGATTATGTATTTTTTGCCTTTTTAAATTTTAACTAATTTATTCACTTAATCCATATATATTTCATCCCCTCACTCTATCCTAAGCACTTATATGGGATCATTTATTTTCTAAAATTTTATATATCACCTACATAAGTGTTATGATATCTAAAAACACATTTAAGTATATATATATAGCCAATCCAGTACCCACATTTCACATGTTTCCATTTCATACAAGAGTAGTCAATAGGGATAATAGTGGTAATTAGTTTCTTCTCCTATGGGTCAATCATGTCTTTTGTCCCTCTAACAGTCCCTTTTAATTTTTTTAACCATTATAGATTGATCCACATTTTTATGATTCGTATCATGAGGTTTTAACCTTAATTATTGATATAAAGGCACACTCATGCCACTTGTTCTACCACTGGGTAATTTCAATACAAATTCATACTTACACTATTGGACATTGAAAAACACTTCCCATTTTTTACTGATTATGATTCGAATTCTTTCAACTAGTTCTCACCCAAGTTAAAATTTTATTTTATCCAGCCTAAAGAAAATCATGATAAATTATTTAATATATTTATATATGCCTTCGTATAGTTAAAGGAGTAAAATTTAACAAAACACTATAGGTGGGAGAACTATGTGGGGTTTATTCACTCCTTGCATTATTTTACATGTTGGTAGTGTTTAGTTATCACAAGGTGATTGGGGTCAACTCATCCCAATTACACTCCACCATTTCCTATTTCTATTTTTCAATCATTTCAAGCTCCATTAGGGTTTCAATCTTAAATAATATATTTTAATTTTTTTCACACACTTTCAAAGGTCAAAAAATACACATAAAGACCTAAAAATTACTTTTTCGATAAGTTGTGCACTGAGTTCCTAATCTTTAGAAAAATAAATGATTGGATAGTTTAGGACTATAGTATAATCGATCAAGTCCTATAATGTTTAATAATTTTTCCCTTATTTAGTTTCAATTCCCACTTCTTGGCAAATTTGGAGTTTATTTTTGTATTCATTTTTTAGCCACGTATCAGTCAACATAGTCAAATTTGGGCCATGAATAACTAAGTTTATGATTTCATTTCATAATTAGTCATATTTTTATCTATTTCACATTTTTAAATTATATCCTTTACTTTTATTGTGCTTATAGAAAGTCCACATTTATCATTTTATGTTATCCCAATCAATTTAACTCAACTAGAGTTATTTCACATTTTAATTAAAATTTTGATAAAACATATTGGTGAACCAACATTTTTATATGACCATTGGCTTAAATTTTAGATTTGCCTTATTTTTATAATGTTATTTATATAATTTCATAATTTTGTATTACATTTTCATATTTATTTTATAATTTTCACTTATCCTCTACATGGATTAGAGGTTTTATTTTTTCCTAGTGTTTCACACTCATTTTACTATTAGGTATTCCTTTCCTAGGCTTGTGACTTATCCTCCCACTTGATTGGCTCATATATAATCCATAAAGACTCTATTTTAAAAATTATTAGAGTGTTTTTTTAGTTGTATTAATATAACATGAAATAAAATTATTCTCTAAAATTTGAAACATGTTTTTGGGATTTTAAATTTTTTATTTTATTAAATTTAGCCTAAGGTAACAATGGTGTCCCTATGTTATATTAAAATTCTATGTTTTTTCTATTTATGAAATCAAAATAAAATATTTTCATGAATTTGAAAAATATTACTGAATATTGTTATTGAGAATCTATATATTATGTACAAAAAACATCTTTTAGCTAAGATCTAAATTTCAATTTACTTAAATTTATTATCATTTATAAAATAATCTATGTCTATCATGGATCATCACTTAACAAAGAAAATTCAAATCATATGCTAAAACACAAGTTATATTAATTCAAATCTTTGTAAAATCAAATATGACATGGGAATGACAGTAGTCATACATTCAAGATGTCATAAGGATTAGTAATAAACAACATAAACTATTATTAAATTATAATTATTCAAACAATAAATCATATATTTTACTAGTGAATACTAGAAAAAAACCATCTATGGATCCTTTCATTACTCTGATTGTCCCTTATGAAGAAGGTGATAACTACATTCCATCTAACTAGGTTTATGATATCAATATATTTATAAGTAAGGTGAATCACCATATAATACCAAATGAAGGTAACCAACATGTCCTTATTTAACCCACTCCACCTCCCACATCTTTTTTTAATGGTGTTTGTATGCATATTCAATGATAAGTAAATATGTTTTCTATTTGTTTTTAAATCTCTTCCAGATCAAATCATAACTATGAGAAAGTAAGTATAAGTGTTAAAAAATCAAAATAAATATTCTACCTAAAAGATCGTATAATGGGATATCTTTCTTGACATAATCTTTAAGGGTTGCAGGTTCCCTCACCCATTCTATGATTCAAAACATAAGAGTTAAAATAAGTGATAAAAATAAAAGAGAAAGAAAACAATAAGAAGAACTAAAAAGGTTACAACATATTAGCCTCATAAGGCACACGAGGAGCCAACACACCACCACCCTACAAAGGAACCACCAAACAACAACAAATAAGAAATAGAAAAGAAAATTCATCACCCACCTAAGAGATGATTGAGCCATCTATAATAGAGACATTACCATGAAGATCTACACCACTATCTAGATGTGATAATTAATTTTTCTTTGGCATTTTACATTCCCATCCTTCATATATTGTCTCTAGTCTAGGACCACCCACATCTAAAACATCATGGGCCCATCAACATGAGATGCATTAATATTCCACCTTTGAAGCCTCAACCTAACCACCTATTTCTTCATAAATGCACCACCCAATCTAAATGTTAATTTCATGGAGGCCAACTATGCCTACATATGTGAAGAGGTCACTCTTCCATATATTATAAGAATGACACTTATCCCAAATGGAGGATTTAGTGGCAATTGGAGAGAATAGCCAAATAACATGATAATATAATTTATTAAATCCTCCATCTTATTGAAATTTCTCAAGCCTATAGCCACCACAACTAAAGTAATTGGGGTTAGTATAGCATAGAAGTCTTTTATAAGGAGAAAACATCTATTTGGGCATGTGTTTTTTAGGCAACCCCAAAAAAATTGGAGGTGCTCTACCGACATATCAAATCCTTACTTTAAATCTCTAACGGCTCATAGAGGCATCAAACCGAAGTCATTTTGATCAAAAAATGGAAGTTGATGATGTGATACCCACATAAATCCCTATATAAAATAATCTAAACCTACTTAAAACTTTAGATAAATTATTCAACATGTCACATCCAAAGTCACATGTTTATACTTGGAGATCCTATAAAAGTTGATGCAACTAGAGAGTTAATTTTCAAATGGAAATTTGTCTACAAAAAAATGTACCCATCACTTTATTCACTACTTATAGAACACTTCTACATTAAATGATAAAAATCTGCATCAAACACAACTCAGTCACTCATCCACCAAAATCCATCTCCCTCTTGGTTGCTCCGACGTGTAGTAAAGGGTCACTCAATGCCACTTGTAGCTTCTTTTATCCATTTTATTCTCACTAGGTACCTACTATGATAACCTATAAAATGATTATGGGAATGAATAATTTAAGTAATAAATATGCTTACAAATGCATTACCTCCAAGATATAAATTTAAGGGGCATGTCACACATGGGAATGGGACCCCTAATGTTTTTTGAGTGACAACCTTAATACATGCTTAAAAAATGTACTTCACAACCATCAATATACAAATCATGATGGTGCTTCTTAGAAATTCCAACTATTCCAATCATTAATGATAATAATTTTTTTAACTTGTCATAAACATTTGTTTGATATATTATCTACCGTAGAGTTGGATACCCTAAAATAGTGATAGACCTCTTAAAAATGATATTATCCTGAATTACCCATGCATAATTTGGTATATTATTAATATTCCATAATCTCACCTTCATATTCTATAATTCCTAGATGGCAACCATTGAGTCACCTTCAATTAAAATTCAATCAAACTCACATTATGTCACAATATCCAAACCCAAGAGGAGTGATTTAATCTGACCCTCATTATTACTCCTATCCACCAGCTTCTGTGATGTGACTCAAATTAGAGAATGAACATAGTCCTAAATAACACATCCTACTTTAGAGGCCACTATGTTCCCTTTAGTAACCCCATAATAGTATAGGAGAGAATACTACCACTCTATTTTGACCTCACATCTCAAGGACTTCAAACACAACTGACACAATAATGTGGGAATATCATGGGATATTACTATTATTGGTTCCCCAAAATAGATAGTGAATATGAAATCATTTGAACCTGTGCCACATCAAGTGCTCATGTGGAAGCAAAAGGAATCTAAAACAACACCAAACATAACCAAGCCTATCTACATGGAGGGTGGAATGGGAAAACAAGTTCTAATAAATAAATTTTTTGTGGGGTAGAACATGGGTTCCAATGAGAAGCTTAATAAAAGTTAGCTCATCGACTACACTAAAAAAACATACAAACCAATACTTTTGATCTCATGATGAAAAAGAAGTTGGTAATTTAAATAGTGGAGGGTGGAACTTACATTACACATTTCCCCAATATTTCATATGATGTGCAAGGTGTTGTATCACCTCTATATCCTACAAAAATAATGAAAGGAAAATAATGGAGGTCAAATGAGTCCCTCAAAGCCCATGGATAGAAAAGAGAAATAAAATAAGGAGCTAAGGGCAGAGACTCCATTGTAATTTTCACCAACACTTGGTGCAACATGTAAAGTACTATCATACCTATGCATCCCATAGCAACAATAATTCAAAAATGATATAAAGGAGGAGTTCAAGGTTTATAGAGATCTTGAGTATGAAAATTTATGCCAAT
The DNA here is from genome assembly GCA_037957365.1 of Torreya grandis. NCBI lineage: Eukaryota > Viridiplantae > Streptophyta > Pinopsida > Cupressales > Taxaceae > Torreya > Torreya grandis. The sequence goes on along the minus strand of JARHVA010005735.1, from coordinate 711,817 downwards.
GTTTTTATCATTGACTAGAAAAATGTAAACCTGTACGATGAATCCCATGAGAGGTGCATGTGGTGATGCAAAATCTATAGAAGACAACAAAAAAGCAGTATAGCATGGAGTTTTATGTGCACTTTATAGCAATGCATTATTCAAAGTGAAATATGCACTAATACCTCCACATTTATTGGGTAGATGATAAATAAATGAGAGGGAAAGTTGAAAAGGGGATATGACATGATTTTCGTAGCTGACAGTTGATTTAACAAGGTGAATAAAAAATAACAATACTTTTGGTAGTGATAGACTAGCAATGGCCCTTAGATAATAGGAAATATTAAAAACATGATACCCAATCCCTTTTCTCAGGTATGAATTTCATGGTCTCTGCAAACATGCTCATCAAAATTAAAAGAGAATATTTTGCTTCATAGTAAATTTATCAAAGAGATCCAAAGCAAAGGCTATAAAAAAAATTAAATGACCGGGAGAAAATAAAGGTGGCTCATTTATTTTCAAAGGTTGTATTTCAATTTATTGATGTTGGCCTTTTAGTTTCTACTGATTATGAGGTTTCAAGGTCAAATCATGTGGTTTTGGTATCTATACCAATTAGTTGGCATCTACGGTAGAAGGTCATCATCTTTAAAAAGTTTAAGAGCCCATGGTCTAATTGAAAGAATATATTAGAATCTTTCTACATCAATTAATTATGGGATTGATGTTGGTGATGAAACCTTGAAGTGCAAACAAAAAGTCTATGGTATTAATAGATTTATTAAGAAGCCATTTTTGGGATTTTTTGTATATTTGTGGGATACATTACAAGATATGACCCTTATGATTCTTACAATCTGCATAGTTGTGTCTATGGAATTTAGAATCTCTATATAGGGATGGCCTAAAGGTGTTAATGATAGCTTCAAAAAATATTGAATTGATGTTTTAAGTAAAGTTACTTGGATTTACTAAATATACTCGTAAGGCTCAACAATTTATTCAAGCTACCTCTAGAAATTGTTACACACATGAAATGTTATAAAAGGGTGCAATAAATTAGAGCTTGGTGTTTCCTAATACAAATTAATGGGATGATCAATAAAGATTCCCTACATAGCTTAATAATGGTGGATGATGTTGAATATTTCATGATGGGACATTATTTATGTGAAATGATTATAAAAATAGGGAATCCATGTTTCCTTTGTGAATGCTCAAGATCTGGATATGTTGTGTAAAATAAGAGATATTATTATGTTGAAGAACCAATTAGAGGAAGGAGATTGATTATAGAAAAATCCCCTACAACATTGTGTCTTACAGCCAAGTTACAAGAAATGAAATTTGATAAAATTAAAAAAATCTAAAATTTACAAGTTTCATCAAAAGTGTAAAAATGAGACCCTCGGCTCCCCAATAATGTTTAGTGGAAAAATCACTGTGTAAAATGCAAATTCTTAATTTGCACCATGTAAAAATGTGGGATACCAAAAATGTGCCTTACAAAAATGCTTGGAAAGGCATAAATAGAAGTTTGGTAGAGCTGGGAGGTTGACTTACACTTTGCACCAACATAATGTGCAAAGTGCATCCTCATATCTAGATTTTATCAGTCTCAAAGGGAGATGTAAGTGGAAAAATAATTTTACAAATTTCACTTGGTGCAAATTTGCATTTACACTTGGTGAAAATTTACACTTGGTACAAATTTCACTTAGTGTAAAATTGGCATTTGGTGTAAATTTCACATGGTGCAAATTACACTTGGCAAAAATTTACATTTTTTAACAAATTTCACTTGGTGAAATTTTTTATAAAAGGACAAGGACTCCCCCAAAAGGTGAAATGTGAAAATAAAGCATTTATGCATTGAAAAATGGGAAATATGGAGGAAATTTCAAAAAACCAAATTTGTAAAAGAGCAAATATGAAAAGTAAGAGTGCAAAAAGGAAAATTTTCAAAAGGGTGAAAGTATAAGTTGTAAAAGGTAAAAATGCAAATTTGGAGCTAAAAAGTAAATAGGGTGAAATAAACCTAAGTTATCATACTTTCATTTGCTTTATTTTCCCAAGATCCTCCATGGAAGGATAGTGAAAGTTTTTAATATCTAGGCGGGTCACTCCAAGGAAGATTATTCAAATAGCCATGGATCTATAATATCCCCAATTAATCATTACAAGTTTAGGAGGTTCCAACTGTGCAAGAATGTGGTCCAAGGCATCTGTAGGTGGTTACACATGAAGACAAGAAGTTTGTTTGGATTTCCAACAATGATATTCTCCTTCCAACTCTTGTAAGGGGCATTTACAACAAATAAGTCAGGAAGTTTGTTGCAAATCTCCATCATTTATTGAAGAGGCAGTTAGATGGATCCTTTTTTGTGTAAATACTTGAAGATTATAAGTATACCAAAGGATTTTTTCCTATTGGGAGCATATTTGTAGAACTTGAGGGGGTGTTTTGTACTTTTGCAAATTGTGACTCTTATTCTTGGATTTGAAGGATTGAAAAATGTATATATATAAGTCTTGTATTCTATTTAAAGGTTGTTGGTTATTGTTGGTATTTTTTTTATCCCTAAGTATAAGGTCTTCTAAATTTTAGGTTCGATATTGTTTGTGTATTTTGACTCTCTTTCTAAGCTGGTTGAAGCTTGTATAGCCATTAGCAAGCTCTGACATTATTCTTACATGTCTCCCCTATCCATCCTAGAGAAAATCCACCATGCTTATCCCCATGGTAGCATTTTTAAACATTGATGTATGTAATATTTTATTTTTATTTAATGAAAAATAAAGGTGGTTGTTTATTGTATCCTATTAGTGAAATTCAAAGAGATGCTTTACATGTTGTGTTCACTAGATATCTACCTTTGTGTTCACTACTAGTTATCATTTTGGGTATAAATATGGGTTACAAACACATATTTGCATTGAGATTTGGGAATATTTCATTGAATACCTAATTAGGGCACATTGGGTTCATAGATTTAGTAGGATAAAGTATTTGAGATTCCAATTTGATTGTATGTTTTAGGGTCTCAAGGGTCATTTGGGAATTTACATTGTATTAGCAATAATGGATTATGATTTCTCCTTGTAGTTTCCATGGATTTCATTTTTAGTTTTCTTAAGTCTTTATAATAAGTGATGTCATGTATCTTTAAAGTAACCTTTTTGTTTGAAAACCACCAGCACACCACTCTCCTTTTATAATTAACAAACTATCCTACCCTATACTATTCTGCATTTAACACACCCTTTACATACCATGAGTGTTACTTTCCTTACAGATATATAATACCTTGCATATTTGAAATGTTTTTGTAGTTTTGTGTTTGAAATCCTAGTGCTGCATTTTTTCATTTAAATCCTTTTTTTGAATATTTTATAAAAATGAATATTGTAATGATATTTTTCATCTATCATTAGTAGTTTATTTATAATATAAAGTATTCATGCATTTCATGTGATAACCCTTCATGGGTAAAGTTTGAAAAATTGGTTATTTTTTTTTTCATATTTCCCCCTTGTATAAATAATATCCATCAAGATTGAAATGTAAAACTACTCTATATAAGAAAACTACCCCATATGTCCTCTCACCCTAGTTCAAGTAGAGCCAATAGTAGCAGGGAGCTAACCATACCCTTTGTAGGTGCTTCTTAGTCATTTTCTCTATTCAATCCATTTTTTATGTGAAACCCTCCCCCAACTACAATGATAATCTAGTGGGCTTCTCATCTTTATTTTTCATTTTTTTTTCAAGTGTGTCTACCAGCTATGAATGGAATCCAAATACAAATCAAGCACAAAGGAGGTCTGCTTTCTAAAATCAAGATAATGATAGAGGGAAGAGGCCTCCACGTGAAGATTAAAAAAACTCGAAACACAGGGGCTAGAAATGAATTGTCTGATCTTTTAAATGCTAAGGTAGATGCTATAAATTCTAATTTAGACATTTATTGGTGTGATAAATGCTTCCTTCCACACCCTCCATGTTATACTACTGAAGAAGTTGATTAAAATTCAGATGAACCTAAATATGCATCATCCGACCATGATATTTTTATGTTTTATTTTCGAAGACCTTTGGATGAATTAAATTCCTATATGGAATTATTGAATGATGATATAGATTATCACCTTTGGAGTGCTGTTGAATTAGATAGTGTGCCAGCTTTTGATTTTTATCATCATTTTAATGTGGAACAAACATATGAGTTGCCCATTCATGATTTTGATATAATTCAATCCATGATGATCATGAAATATTTTGGGGTAAATCCATCAGTTGAGGATAGGCAATTGTCAGTTAATGTAGTAGTTGCCCAAAAGGGTGACTACAACATGAGAATTAGACAAAGAGGTGTTGCTCTTCAAGACATTGTCCCTATAAATTTAAAGATAGGGAATGCTATCAAGGAAGAAAAGAAAGCTACAATAGTCCAAGAAGCTTCCATGATGTCACTTATAACCCAAGATGATAAGTTAAGAGGTGCTCTTTTTAGAAGCAATATAATGCTTATATTGTCTAGCATCCTTAAGGGTGTGAATGAGATTATGCAAAATCCACCTTTAAAGGTAACTGTCAAAGTCCCAAAACTACTCAATCCTTCTCCACTTTATATTTTAAGTGATTTTATTCTAGCTAAAAGTGCCATTAACCTTATACAAAACACACCTCTTCCATTGTATAGTGTGTGTGATATGGCTCAAGTATTGAGTAAAATAAAGATCACTGTACCGCATATTGAGTTATTATAAATAACTCAACACATGAAGAGGGCCTTTGAATATTTATAATTTGGTAAAAATTTAGCTAAAAATGAAGTTGAGTTACTCCAAGAAACCTTGGAAGAAGATGAAGAATCAGAAGATGTTGTTGAACCTGCTCTAGAGGTCTATTTGGGGACAACATTGATATAAATTCAGCTAAATATAGATCCATTTTATATGGCTTTGTTGATAAATGGTTTGATTATTATTAATTACATGTTTGACTCTAGTTCTTATTACAATGTGATGTCCTTGGATTTCCTCAATGATATTGGAGTGAAAATCACATCAACATTTTTTCAAGTGTTGTTCCATAGACTAAAAAATGGTTTTAGTTGTTGGGAAATTTAATGGACTAGTGGTATAGCTAGTAGTTCATCCTAGAAAGTAATTGAACATGAATGTAGTATTTGTATACTACCCACCTAAATAGGGCATGTTGCTATCACATAAGTGGGCTACCATCATGGGTAGAATTATCAAAATAGACACTTCCTCTACCACCATTCCACTTGAGGGTAATATGGTTAAACATTATAGAGAGCTGAAGATACTACATGTAATTTAACATCCCAAATGTGCTCTTTATGAATTATTGTACATGGATGTTAAATTAGGAAAATTTGTTTAAAATCTTGATACTAGTGAACAACTTGTTGCTATTGATGTAGAGCCTAATAATGAGAATATATATTGGAAGATGTGTTTTGATGGAGCTTGCTCCGATCTTGAAAATAGAACTAGGCTTGTCTTCTATGCCCCCAATAGTAAATGATATATGTTTTATTTATTTATTTATTTTGAGTTCACTAACAATATTGTTAAGTATGATGCATTCTTGCTTGTTCTAGAGATTAATTGTGAATATGGAATCAAGTGTTTGATTGTTAAGGTGATTATGAGTTGGTGGTAAAATAAGTTTGTAGTGCCTTTGTCATGAAAAAAAGGTTGAAATAGTATCAGAATGCTATTTGGGACTTGTTGGAGTTTTTTGTTGCATTCAATATTTGTTATCATGATAGGAATTTCAACCAAGAAGTTGATAAACTTGTAGGTAAAGGTATTCAATTTGACATTACAAATACAAGACCTCATTGTTCGTATCAAGTGGAGGTGCTTTTTGAGCCTTCAATCCTAGATATTGTTTATCATTGGTAAGTCTTTGATGATGATGAACAAATTAATATGTTTCTTAACTATGAGGTTTAGTTCCATGATCAGCTCATAGATTTGGAATCTATGGTTTAAGTCACTAATAAGAAGGTCTTATTTGAGAAAGACATCATTTAGCTAAAGATAAACACTGTCTGGTTAGGTTTGAGGTGTCTTTCGATGGAGCTAATAGAATCAAGTTGAAAGACTCATTAATTTTAAAAGAGGTAACCGAATGCAACTTGTGTTCTCATGAGAACCCAAGGAAAGTTTGGTTGGGTACTCACTTAATTTAGCTGAGAAGAAATATTACATGTAGTTTCTAAGGAAGCAATTATATTGATTAACATGGTCTTATTCTAAGATAAAAGTATATAGGGAAGAATTATTCCAACATGTTATCACAATACAGCCTGACAAAAAACTTTCAGGTTGAAATAGAGGACCATTTACCCCATCCTACCTACCAAGATACGAGATGAGTTAAAGAAGCTAACAGATAATGGTATCATTTAGCCCATTAGGTATTCATCAGGGGTTGTGAATTTAGTCCCTATAGATAAGAAAAATGGTGATATTCACTTATGTGTGGATTTCCAAAATTTGAACAAAGATTCTTTGAAAGATAATTATCCCCTACCCAATATAGAGAACCTACTACAAAGTGTCATAGGATTAGGAATATTTTCCACATTCAATGTCTTCTCAAGTTACAACTAGGTTGTGGTTAAATATTTTGAGAGGTCCAAGACTACATTCACCACACCATGGGGAACATATGTATGTATAAGGATGCCTTTTAGGTTGATGAATGTTGATGCAACATTCCATTGAGTTATAGATGTTACGTTTCTAGGGATAATCATGTAATTTATTATTTTGTATCAGGATGACATTACTATGTACTCAAAAATAAGATAAGAGCATTTAAAGCATCTAAAAAAAGTGTTGATCAAGTGTAGGGTGTTTGGAATTTCACTTAATCCCAAGAAGTTTTACTTTAGAGTGTAGAAAGCTAAGTTATTGGGACATATAATGTCCAAAGAAGTTGTCATGATTGTTCTTGAAAGGGTCGAAGCCATTGAAAATTACCTATTCTACAATCCAAAAAAGGAATTCAATATTTATTTGGATAAATTAAGTTTGTAAGGAGGTTTGTGTCAAATTTTGTAGAGATTACTCTGCCTATTACTTCTTTGCTAAAGAAAGACTAGAAAATCAAGTTGGAGGAGAAGGTCATGTAAGCATTTAGTGACATCAAGGGAACTTTGAAGTCTGCTCATGTCTATGCCAACTCTAATTACATAAATCCATTTCAAGTATTCTCTTTTGCATCATACAATACTCTTATTGTTATCTTGTTACAAAAGAAAGAAGATGGTCTTGAGTAACCCATAGCTTTCTTTAGCAAAATTATGCAAGGCAATGAAATAAAATACACTATTATGAAGAAATAAGCCTTCACTCTTTCTAAGGCTATTAAAATGTTGAAGTCATATATTATGAGTTTTAAAATTATTGCTTACATCTTGCATACGATGGTGAAGGACATTCTAACTCAGACTAATTTATCCAGCAACAGGTGTAGGTGGGTCAACAAGTTGCAAGTGTATGACATGGATATCTAGACTACCAAGTTAGTAAGAGGCATGGGTTTAGCTAAGCTTATGGTTGAGACTAATTTTCAAGTTGTTGAGGTAAGCACTACTATTTTTAATGTTTATTATTCCTTGAGTCAATTTAACATGTCTCTATGGTACAAGGACATTATTTACTACTTAAAAAATATGAATTGTCCCACTAACTTGGATAAGAATCAAAGAACTCTAAAACTCATTTCCAAAAAGTACCTCTTGACTAAAAATAGACTTGCATGGAAGAATCTAGATGGATTTCTCCTAAGATGCATTCTATAAAAATAGACCGTTATCCTAATTGAAGACCACCATAGTGGAGTTTGTGGTGGTCATTTTACACCTAAAGTTACAACTCATAAAATTATAAGAGCTAGTTATTGGTGGCCATCATTGCCTAAGGATGTTGCTTAGGTGGTCAAAAGGTGTGATAAATCTTAGCACTATGGTGGGAGGATGAAAGCTTCATGTTCTCTTCCCTTATAGCCTATGATGATTGAAGACTAATTCAAACAATGGGGAATGGATTTCATTATAGAAATCATGTATTTTTCAAGTGATGGGCATAGATGGATACTATTTACAACTGACTTCTTCACCAAATGGCTCAAAGCAATCCCTACAAGGAGAATGACACACTAGGTAGTCACCAATTTTTTTCTAAATTAGATTATTTATAGAATTGGTGTGCATATTAAGATAACTATTGATAATGCCATGATATTTAAATATAAACCTTGTGTGGCATTATACAAAGACTATGGGATTAAGCTAACTTATGGTTCTAACTATAATCATAAAGTACATGGGCAACCAAAATCAAGTAATGAAAACTTACTGAATATTATTAGACAAACTTTGAAATTGAATAAGAAGAGTTGGGGTGAACAGATGAATTTTTCATTATGGTATAATAGGATTATTCCTAGAAGAGTTATAGGTAGAAGGATTTTGAGCTTATTTATGGAGCTCAGTAAATTTTTCCTATGAATTTGTAGTTGCTAACCTATCATCTCATGAAACAACTAGAAGATGATGAGAAACTCAACCACTATAAAAGTAAGGTTAACTAGATTGTTGACCTTGATGAAATTTGAAGACAAGCTCATGAATGACACCTCAAGTTCAAGGATAAGCTGAAGAAAATATTTGATAGAAACTTTACTCCAACAAATTTCCATGTAGGTTATCTAGTTTTACTTTGGGATAATAGGCATGAGGAGAAAGGTACACATGGTGTGCTTGATGCCTTATGGATGGATCTCTATTATATTGAATGTTAGGTTGAGGAGCACACTTTTCTTTTAAGATATCTGGATGGTGAAATTCTAGAGCTACTAGTTAGTGGTAGGCATCTGAAGCACTTTCTTGAATAAGTCTATAATCAATATACCATATTATATAATATATAGTTTTGTCTTTTTATATTGTTTCCCCTCTACTTTGGGCCTTGATTTTAAAGTTAATTTTGTTTTTTGCATTGTGTATTCATTTTTAAATTGTCATGATCTAATTTTTCTTATTTATACCATGTTTTGTTTAACATTCATGGGTACTTATTAAGAAATTTTTATGTGTTGACTCTATAACCCAATGGACTGACACATGGTGACATCCCCAGGTGACATCTAGTGTTGGTGCCCCAAAACACATCATGAATATGCAACCATGCGATGTCAATTGTTCATGTGGTAAAAAAAGGAATCCAATGCATCACTCAACATAATTGAGCCTATCTATGTGGAGGGTGGAATAGGAAAATAAGTTATGGAAATTAAAATTCGGACATGGATTGTGGGTCCTAGTGAGAAGCTCAGTGAAAGTCATCTTATTGGATGCACCCAAAATACATACAAACTAAGTACTTCCAAGCTCATGATGATAAAGAAGATGGTAGTATAAACCATGAAGGGTGAAACTTCCATTTCACTTTAAATCAATATTTGGTGCAACATGCAAGGTGTTGTGGTACCTCTACATCTAAAAAGTAGAATGAATAGAACATGATGGAGGTCCAATAGATTGAATTCACATTGGTGGGTGCAAATGAATCTATCTAATCCCATGGAGAATAAAGAGAAATAAATTAGATGATGGAGGGTACAACTTCTATTGTACTTTGTACAAAAACTTGGTGTAACATGCGAGGTGATGTCGCACCTCTTCATACCACAAACAAATCAATTTAAAAAAGGTGGAATGGAGGGGTTCAAGTTCCATGAGGGTGTGAAGTATGAAAATGCATGGTAGAGCTTTTGTCATTGACTACACATTAACCAAACAAGTTCAAAGTTATAGAGTGAATCCCATGAGAGGTATATGTGGTGATGTAAAATCCATGGAAGATAAAAATAAAGTTGTATAAGATGGATTTTTATGTGAATTTTTCACCAATGCATTGTGTAAAGTGTAATATGCACTTTTACCTCCACATTCTATGGGTAACTCATAAACAAATCAGTGAGAAAGTTAAAAAAGGGATAGGTCATGATTTTTCTACCTAACAATTTCTTCAATAAGGTGAATAAAAATAACAATACTTTTGGTAGTGATAGACTCCAGTAATGACGCTTGGATAATGGGAAATATTAAAAAATTGATACCCAATCCCTTTTCTCATTTAGTAATTTCATGGTCTCTCGAAACACGCTCATAAAAACCCAATGAGAAGAGTTATCTTCACTGCAAATTTGTCAAAGATATTTGAAGCAAAAGATATAAAAAATAAATGACAAGTAGAAAATAAAGGTGACTCTTTTATTTTCAATGCCTTGAATTTTAGTATATTGATGCTAGCCTCATAGTTTATACTAATTACAAGGATTCAGAAGAGGTCAAAGCATATGGCTTTGGTATATTTTCTAATGAGTTAGCATCTATGGTAGAAGGTCATGATATTAAAAAAGGTTAAGATCCCATGGTGAAATAGAAGGAATCTGTGAGAAGATTTCTAAATCAATTAATTATGGGATTAAGGCTAGTGAAGAAAGCCTAAAGTGTAGATAGAAAGTCTATGGCATTAACAAATTTATTGGGAAGCCATTTTGGGAATTTTGGGTATATGTGTGGGAGCCATTACAAGATATGACCCTTATGATTCTTTCAATTTACATACTTATATTTATAACAATTAGAATATCTATAGAGGGATGGCCTAAATGTGCCTATCATAGGTTCAGAGCACAATGAATAGACATTTTTAGTAAAGTTACATGGAGCTACCAAATATACTCATAAGGCTTGGTAAGTTATTCAATTTGGATCTATAAATTGTTACACACATGAAATGTTATGTAAGGGTGTAAAAATTGGATCTTGGAGTTTCCCAATAGAATGTAATGGGAGAATCAATAGAGATTCCTTAAGTATCTTAATAATGGTGGTTGGAGTTATATATTCCATGATGAGACATTATTTACATGAAATGACCATCAAAATAGGCAATCTAGGTTTCCTTTGTGAATTCTTAAGATCCATATACATTGTGTAAAATAAGAGATATTATTGTGTGTAAGCACCAATTAGAAGAAGGAGCTTGATTCTGGAAAAATCCTCTACAACATTGTGTCCTAAAGCCAAGTTGCAAAAAATGAAATTGGGTAAAATTGAAAAAATCCAAAATTTACAAGTTTCAACAAAAGGGTGAAAATGAGACCCTAGGACCCCCAAGAAAATTTAGTGGCAAAAGCATTATGTAAAATGAAATTTTTTAAGTTTCACTATGCAAAAAGCAAGGGTACCCAACATGCACCTTGCAAAAATGCTTGAAAAAGCATAAAGAGTAGTTTGGTAGAGCTAGGAGGTTGACCTCACTTTGCACCAACACAATGTACAAAGTGCAAAATGAATCCCCATTTATAGATTCTGCCAGTTTTAAAAGGAGATGTCAATGGGAAAATCACCATGCAAATTTCACTTGGTGTAAATTTGCATTTTGGTAGAAATTACAATTGGTGAAAATTTGCATAAAAGGACTAGGATTCCCCCAAAATGTGAAAAGTGAAAATAATGCATTTATGAAATAAAAAAAGTGGAGATATGGAGAAAATTAAAAAAAAAAATTGTAAAAAAACAAATATTTAAAGTAATAGTACAAAAGGAAAAATTTACAAATGGGTAAAAGTGCAGATTGTAAAATGTGAAAATGTAAGTTTGGAGCCAAAAAGTAAAAAGGGTGAAATAAACCTAAGTTTTTGTATTTCCATTTACTTTATTTTCCTGAACTCCTCGATGGAAGGATATTGGAAGTTTTCAATATCTAGGTGGGCCACTTCAAGGAAGATTATTTAAGTAGCCATGGATCTGGAATATATCCAAGCAAACAATATAAGTGGAGGTGGTTCCAACTATGCAAGAATGTTGTCCAAGGCATCTCCAAGCAATTACACATAAAGATAAGATTTTTTTTTTTAATTTCCACCATGAATATTCTCCTTCTATCTCATGTAATGGGATATTTTATCCAATAAATCATGAAGTTTGTTGCAAATCTCCATCATTTATTGAAGATGTAGTTAGACAGATCTTTTTTTCATTCAAATACATGAAGGTTTCAAGCATGCCAAAGGATTGCTTCTATCTAGGAGAATATTGGATTAACATGAGGGGGTATTTTTAATTTTTTCTAGTTTCAACTCTTATTCCTAGATTTGAAGGTTTGAAAAATTTATAAATAGAAGTCTTGTCTTCTATTCAAAAGTTGTCAGTTATTTTTGGTCTTTTGTTCATCCCTAAGTATAGGCTCTTAAAAATTTTAGGTTCAATTCTATGTGCATATTTTGACTCTCTTTCTAAGATGTTTTTATCATTTACAACTATTAACAAGATCTCAATGGATTCCTATATGCCTCCTCTATCCAACATAGAGCAAATCCACCATGTTTGTCCCCATGGCAGCATTTTGAAACATTGATGTATATAAGATTTTATTTAAAGTTAATGAAAAATACAAGTGTTTTTTTACTATATATTACTAATAAAATTAAATAATTTTTTTATGTGTTGTGTTTATTAGATATCTAGATTTATGTTCACTACTAGTTATCATTTTGGGGCATAAATCTAGGTTATAAACACAGTTTTTAGCATAGCAATTTGGGAATTTTTTTTGAATACCTCATGATTTTAGTGGGAGAAAGTATTTGATATTATATTTTGAGTGTATGCTCTAGGGTCTTATGGGTAATTTGGGCATTTGTATTGTATTGGCACCAATGGATGTAAATTTCTCCTTGTAGTTTCAATAGCCTACATTTTTTGTTTTTTTACATCGATGTAATAGGTGATGTCATGTATGTTAAAATAAATCTTTCTATTTGAGAACTACAAGCACATCACCCTCTTTTGATAATTAACAAACTATCCTACCTTATCCTACTCTATATTTAACATACCCTTTGCATACCATCAGTGTTATTTTCCTTGTAGACACATAAGACCTTACACATTCAAAATGTGTTTATATTTTTGTTCTTTAAATCCTAGTTCTACATTTTACCATTTAATTCCTATTCTTGAATATTTTATAAAAATGAAGATTGTAGTCATTTTTTTCATATTTCTTTAGTAGCTTGTTGATGACATAAAGTATTTATGCATTTCATGTGACAACCCTTCATAGGTAAAGTGTGCAAACTTTGTCATGTTTTTGTTATATTTACCCATTTTGAAAATAATCCCCATGGATATTGAAGTGTAAAACCCCTTCATGTGATCAAGCTACCCCAAAGGACCTCTCAAAGTAGTTCAGGTAGACCTAAAATTAGTAGGGAGCTTACCATACCCTTAGTAGGTTCCTCTCAGTCATTTTCTCTATTTAGTCCATTCTTGATGCAAAACCCTCCCCTAAAAACAATGAAATTATAGAAAGTCTTTCGCCTTTTTTTTCCATGTTTTTCAAGTGTGAAATGCCAAGTGAAAGAGGTAAACAACTGGGAACTAGCAAATATCATATGCACAAATAATCTACACTATGGTAGTGTGAATCACATATTTTAATCTTCATATAGAATCTTTGTGCATAAAAATGATTCACAGAAATATTGGTATCCAAAATATAATTAATGTATAAATATTGATTTAAAAAGTGAACAAAAGGGTAAAAAATGTTCAATTCATATTATAAGAGAAATGTTTCAAAACAAGTTGATAACATTAGATTTTATGCCTCTTCGAAGGAGATCAAAAAATTATCATGCATATAATAGAATGGATGGGAATCATACACAAGTTATTTGGATTTATAGAATAAAATATAAATGATAATTGATAGTGGTGATCCTATAACATATAAGCAAATCATAAAATCTACTCAAATTATGAAGGCATTTTTTAATTAAAAAATTCAATTGATAAAAATAGAGTAAGAAAATTTTTGATGGAAAAAATAGAGAAATAAAATCTTCAAATAGATAAAATAGAGAAATAAAAATATCTAAAAATCAAAATTAGAGTAAGAAAAATCATAAAAATAAAAGGACGGACATGCAAGATAAAAAAAATAACAATTTGAAAAGCAAATTTTATAAAGGGACAATGCTAAAGAGTCAAGTTATTAAAAGAACAAATTGATAAGGAACAAATGTAAAAATAAAAAATAAAAAATAAAGGATAAAAAATTTATAGTAAGAGAAGTTATAAAAGAATAAATTATCACAAGAGAAGTTGAGAAAACAAGTTAATGTTAAACAAGAAAGGATATTTAAAAATGGGTTTCCCAAAAAATAAGTTGAAATTCGTAATGCACCTATAAAATGTAATGTTAATGTGTGGTTTCTAAGGAATTAGCTAAAAATTTATCTTAATATATAGAGAATTTTATTCTTAATCCTCTCATAGATGGAAATAAATGCACTAATGTTTAGATTGCATTATTTTGTGAAGTTAATATTCGTAGCATTATGCTTCCCTAATATATTGGTTATGGTAGTCAAAACCTAGGTAATCTTATAGTGCATTGGGTTTGCATTAGATCCATTATGCTCCAAGTCACATTTCAATCAAAAACATGTTTTCTTATACTTCCCATTGACCCTAACTTGGATTAATGTGAAAAAAAAGATAGGAAGCTCATGGATGAGATAAAGTGTGGTAATATTGGGTAATTATCATGATCATGTCCTTTCGGTAATGAATTTTCAATGGTTATAATTTTAAGAGAAGATAAATTTATATAGAAAGAGAAGAAGAAGGAGATTGTTTAGTTAGCTATCATTTGAATGTACACAACTAGTACCATCACATCAAAGGTACACAATAAAACACACACACACACACATGTGCGCGCGTGCGCGCGCCCCCACAAACATGCACACGCACATGCACACACACGCACACACACAAAATTCAATGAATTACTAAAATTTAAAACCATATTATGGAATTATGAGTTTTAGATATACAAATGCAAAAGAATACAAGAGTGGCATACAATAATTTAAGGATCAATAAAATGGTTATGATCAATATAATGACTATCCATAATATGATTTGAATGACATGACTAACTTGAAGGATGCATATGGAAATATAATCTATGGTTATAACACATATGATATGTAACCTACATAGAAGAATACACTTGATGAGATCATTGGATTATAGTAACATAGTTTTTATTAAAAATAAAATTGGGTTTTTAAAGTGGCTTTACCTAGTACAAATGTGGATAACCCATCCAAATGAAGAAATAATCCTAAGAAGAATGAAGGCTATCTAAAATAATGAATAGATAGTAATAATAAAACAATACCTAAAACGAATATAAAATAAAACAAGGGTATGACCCATGCTAAAAATGTAACTTTTGAGATCTAAGTATCGTTTTAAAAGGATCCAATTCTTTCCTACCTTTAGAACCCTTTTTATTACAAACAACAGTCCAATCTCCACCTCCTTTAGAGAGAGGAAGGATTGGAATGGAGATTTCAAGTGAGTCATTTGGTGTGACAACTTATTATGAAATGGCTGTTTGGATTTTCTATAAATGGGTACCATCCAAAATATTTTCTTCAACATCTTGAGTATGACCGACTCAAAATGGTTTCTACCCTTGTTTTGATTGTATGACTAAAACCAGAATAGGAGTTGTACTACTTCTATTTGGGAAATAGCTGGTATAATAGTGTGTTTAGGGCCATCTTCCTTCCACCAAGATTTTTTATTTTTATATTTAAGGGAAGGATAATAATTTATCAAATGGCTAGTTTGGAAGCATCTATGACATCAGAAAGGTAGAACTTCATAGCTTAGTGGCTGCATCTATGTTTTATTTCTAACTTTCAGTTGAATATGTATAGGAAAATCTTTAGTAATATCGACACTAACTAAAATCCTTGCATAGTTTGAATCAATCCCTTCCAATGTTTTCAAGTCTACCCCAAAAAATTCTCCAATGGCTTCCACTATGGTTGTTAAAACATCATGCTCCAAAAAATGAAGGGGAAGATTGGGAAGTATAATACAAATAGGTTTAAGATTGAAAATTTTAGTGTAAGGTTGAAATTAGGGTGCCATGGTTTATCGATAAGAAAATGACATCTCCATTCCCACATAAGTTCCTCACTAAAAACTACATGTTTACATTTAGTTTTCAAATATCATAATAAAAATTACTTTTGCACAGGGATAAATTTGAATTTTCCCTGTGATCCTTTTCTATCATTCCTTAAAAATACAATCATGGAGTTTGGGTAGGGTCGGTCAAAATCCTATGAACTAACATATCATGCCAAGGGTGGATAGAAGTTGTTCCCTCTCCTAAATGGATTATATTAACATTAGTTGATTGTACAAAGCTTCTTGATTATTTCATCATGTTGTACTAATTTTTCACATATGATTGATTTAATCAATTATTCTAATCCATTGAATATTGTTTACTTATTGACTTCTTATCTCTTATTTTTCACTTTTTATATCTAAACAATTGAAAACAATTATCAATTCTTCAATTTATATATTTGTTTTCCTTGTTTACATAACAAAATTTCATTTTATGTCAAGGAAAATAACATATAATATAGGAAAAAAGTGTCTACCATTATTGTCCTCAATGGGTTTATTTTTTCATGTGCAAATGTTCACATAGAAGTCATAATATGAGCAAAGTGACCCTTAATTTTTCTAATTTTCTAATGTTATACCCAATTTCAATATGCAAACTAGTGCTTATTCATGCTAAATAATTTTTTATGCTATGTTGTTAATACATTCTACATGCCTATATAAGTGTATATTTTATGAAATAACGATGTTCTATATGTGATCTACATGCCCTTTCTATTCCTACAGGTTTTCCTAATACAAACATTCATATAATATGGGCATCATGCATCTACATGACCATGATATACAATTATTGTGAATTATTCATATTTATTTAATTTCTTATACTTTATAACCCTTTGATTATATTATTTATACTTTAAAAATGGAAAAAGTTAAAAAAAAAAAAATTTAAAAATTTAAAAAAAATTAAAATATTAAAAAAATTAAAAAAAAAGATTTGAGCATGATTAAATATCTATTTTACACCATAAACATACATTATTTATCTCATGATTGGTATATAGAATAATATTTTTGTATCAAACATACATTTCATTGGTATTCATTAATTCATGTAGGGCATACAAATACTACATGAATTAAGATGTTGGAATTGCTTATACACTAAAATGGGGGAATATTATTTTCATTTTATAATATGTACATGTGTTATCATTCTATGAATCCTATATTGTTGAGCTCTATAGTATCTATAAATATCTTACTAACATCTATTCTTGTAATTATGTACATGGATATGATATTTGTAAGGATATGATCACATTACATAGGCATGATATAGATTACATTTTATACTTATATGTTCTATTCATGATTTTTTCAAAATATCATTACAATGGAATTGATGTTCTATCATGATATTAATTGTACATAGTATATTAGATATTCTTATTTATTGTTTGGATGAAGAATGAAGAGATAAATCTATATAAATAAATAAATAGCCCATGGGCATCTTTCATCCGAGTCTTTGATTATGGGATGGGATAGGACACTACTATCTATATAGGGATCAGGATTATTAACTATTTCCTAAACTCACAAATAATATATATGGCTGAATGAACATATATGATTTGGCCCTTGGCCCTTATGTTAAAATTTTATTGAGTATCTATATTAGATATTTTTATGTGTGTGTAAACTTTGAGCATGTCCTTTTCATGTGTTCCTTGGCCTTGTATATGATATTTATATTTTACAACATTTGAATATTTCCAATATATATATTGCATTAGGCCTTTTTTTATGACATCACAATTTTTTATTTATTTGTGTGTGTGTGTGTGTGTGTGTGTGTGTGTGTGTTTATCTTGTTAAATTTGACATGTACCATAAAACTTATCATGCACTATCTAAATCATAAGATACTAACTATACATGCTAATTTTATGATCTTCATTAGTGCATTTATATAGGCCTCATGTCATATGTTACATACATAATTTAAATGATTAAAATACTACTATGCTAACATAATTTTCCTTTGGTATACATTAATCAATGACTAAATATTATTATGCATGCTAGAGATAAATTTTATTTTAGGATGAATGAATTTTACGATGAAATACCTCACCTTAAAATGGGGGTATTTTAATGGGTTTTTACTACATGAGATAAGCATGTTCAAGAATAAATGTCCATTTGGCTAAAATATATGATTTCAAAAGTTGAAATATGGTTCACATCTAGAAATTAGTAGATATTATTGGGGGGTATATTTTACATATGCACTAACACTACAATATCAAAGTAAAAATTCATATAGATTTGATTGTATTATATAGGTTCATACTCAAGTTTCAAATAAAATTTATAATTTGTGTCTACATACAAATACAAATTCTACAGTTATCAATCGTGTCATGGTACAGATTCATGCAATGATTTTCAATACTGTTTTTATATGAAAAAATGGTATGATCATGGACTTTATCCATTTTAGTTTGATCTTGCATATAGGAAAAAAGTTACAATTGAATATATAATCCATATACAAAGGTTGATTTAGTAAAGTGCATAATGCATAACTTAAATTTTTAGTTCTCTTTAACATTATCTCTACAAATCTATATTGTATTTCAAGTCATTTTAGGTCTTAGGATTACAATGACCTAATGAGTTATATTGAGTTTTTTACATCCTTTAATGGATATTTTTTATTTTATACATGTATAAAATCATTTTGGGGCTTGATCACCATCATATTATCCATGTTTACAAGCAAGGAACCAACTTCTCCAAGTGGTTCATGGGAAGCACCAATTTTATATTTCTTCAAGGAAGTATAATATCTAGATAGAGTGATATAATCAAATAATGGTTTCACATATGCATGTGTATTCCTCCCTTGCTCTCCTTTCAACTTGAAGATCTCAATGTTCAAGTATTTTCAAACTCAAGCATTTTATAAAGTCAAATTTCAAAAGAACAAAGTAACACATTCATGTCTTTTAAAGGGTTTGATAAACTAAAGATCCCTACATGATTGGAGTACCATCCTAAATATAAAATTTCTATTTAAAATAAATTTATGTCCTTCCTTTAGACTAGACATTTTAGTTGTACATTAAATTTAAACATGCTCACGAATCATTGATTATGTAAGTTTTGTCCATTTCCTACTTTAATTAACTTAAGCAATTGATTAGTGCATATTTCATCATCTCACTATATCCTAAGCATTTATATACACTTAGTTATTTAATAAATTATTTTCACCTACATATGTGTTAAGATTTCTAAATAATTGTTTAAGCATTTGTTCCACCAATCTATGACACAAATTTCACATGTTTTTATTTAGGATGATATCGATATTTAAGGACAATAGTCATAGTCAGTTATTTCCCATATTGGTTGATCCTATCCTTTGTGCCTCTAACAATCACTTTTTAGTTTTTAACCCTTTATTGTAGATTGATCCACATTTTTAGGATATCTATCATAAGGTTTTCCCCTTTTGAATTCCTATAAAGACACACTCAAGTCATTTATTCTACCACTTCATAATATCAATATAAAGGCATACTTACACTATTACACATTGAGCAAAGCTTTTTTATTCTTCCCAATTCTAATACTAATCATTTATATTAGTCCTTAGTGATGTCAAAATCTTATTTTATCTATCCCAAAGAAAATCATGGTCAAGTACTCAACCTATTTCTAAATTTATTCATATAATCAAAGTAACATAATTTAACTAAAAACTCTAAGTTTGGAGAATGCATGGGTTTGATTTCCTCCTTGAAGTGTCTGATATGTAGGAATCCTTATATCATCGTGGATGTGATTGGGGTCAACTCAATCCAACCACATTAGATCTTTTACTATTTACAAGTTTATAATCATTACAAGCCCTATTAAGATTTCAAACTTGGATAAACTATTTGTAGTCTTTCAGAGACTTATTAAGGTCAAATATGTGCACATATACCTAGCTTAAGATGTTTCAAATGACCACACACTATTTTCTTGATTTTCTAAAAAAATATTAGATCAACCAGTTTGGGACAATAGTGGAAGTCGATCTTGTTATAAGTTGGATGCTCTTTTCCTCTAGCTATTTCAATTCCCACATCTAGGCTCTTACAGAGTATGTTCATGTTTTCGAGTTTCATTTGTTTGTCATTGAAATGAATCAGATCTAGATCATAAATAGTTAAGTTTGTCATTTTATATCATATATAGTATTCTTTAAATTGATTACAATTTATCAAATTTAGTTTTTAAATTTAATTATGTTTGTCAAAATTTATTTTTCATCATTTTGATTTATTCCATTCAATTTTTTAATTAAGGTTAATTTTCTATTTAATGAAATAATCTATAAATACCCCACCTACCAATTTTCAATTGTTACATATTAATAGTTTTGAAAGTGTTTGTATTGACCTTATTGGGTGATTGATTATAAATTACACTTGATGTCTTTCATCTTAATAGTTCACATAATGATTTCTACTACACTTATAACATAAACCCCTAGATTTTCCATTGGATAAATTCTTGTTTATGCTAATTTCCCTTGATTCTTCCCAAAAAAAATCCTTTTTTAATTGTGGAAACTTGTCAACTTATTACCTTTTCTTAAGGATTGAAACATACCTTCACCTTTTTTGTTTCCACAAACTTCAACTTGAACACTTTAGTTTCATGTTTTTTTTTTAATTCTAATATGTATTTATCTTTAAACTATTTTCAACAACTATCACTTGAATTGTTTTTCCTTTTTTTATATTTTTCATTCACCAATGACTAAAATTATACAATCATTAATGGTTGACCTCTATCAACAAATTGAACCTTACAATGAAATTGTGGAACTTAAACTCCACAAATTTTTTATATTAATGGGAAACATATTTTATAAATCTATTGAACTTCACCAACTATTTAGTAATTTTCAAGTCTACTTTATCATAAATTTTAAGATTTTATTACCTTATTCTCATCAACATATAAATATAAAATGAATATTTTACTGAGAAACACAATGAACTTATCCATTGTATTTATTTTAAGAGTAAATATAAAATCATCATTTTAATAATTATTCAACATGGAAGATGCTTCTATAGCTAATAGGTCAGAACCATCAAAAATTGGCGGTGATATTTTATTCAAATATTGAGCTAACTCAGTCTTAAAATATTTCTTTCTATTATCCTCAACTCTCCCATCATTTTTTAAGTTGTGGTTGGTTCATTTCATAATATACATCAAGGTCATTTTCTTCATCAAACCCTGAAGATCAATTTTACCATGTTTTCAAACTCATTGTATTTTTCATACACCTCTATATATGTATTTTTAATGAAATAAATCATGTAACTATAAATTTTTAATCTCTATTTACTTGTCTATTATGTTTTACATATTTAATATCTTAAGCAAGCATAGTACCATCACTTTCCTTTTTTAAAAAAATTAAAAAAATAAAATAAAAAGTTATTTAAACTAAAAATCATCTTTCTCAATAAAGCTTCATCTCGTCCTTTCTTATAAATACTACCTACAAATCATAAATGCACTAGATTTACCAAATAGAGGTACGATTTATATTATTAATAAAACCTTAAAAGGATATTACACGCGTCTCATGGTCCATTTTTATTGGATGATGGGAAGAGGAAGTTGATATATAGTCACAAAGTACACAGATAAGGTTCACTGATTAGGATTGGAAATTATTATTTTATTTAATTTTATTTATTGTATTTTGTTCTCCATACATTATTATTATAATATTTGGTATATTAATAAGATATTAAAAAGTGAAATATGAAAATAAATAAATTAGTTAAGTTAATTTAAATTATATATATATATATATATATATATATATATATATATATATATATTTATAAATTTATTGATTTCAATTTTAACTCAAATTTCAAATATTTAGATAATATGTATTTCTGAATTATTTCGCATTGGGTAATGAAGGGATAACACATCAAACATTGATTTTTAAATAGGAAGATTAAAATTTTGTATTAAAAAGTAAATTTAAAAAATTTAAAAAATTAAGAAATAAAATATCTATTTTAATTTAATAATATTAATATTGTAATATTTTAAATATTTGCATTGATGAATTAGGAATAAAATATCTATCTTAATTAAATACTATATTTACATTATATATGACATAATATTTTTATAGTCTCTCTATACATAAAACTAGAACTATAAATTTATTATACAAAAATTATTATTGTTTAAATATTTATATTATATATATTAATTAATTTAAAATTATAAATAAATAATTATTATATAATTTATTAAATAAAAATAAAAAATTATATAAACACTCTATATATATATTCAGATATAACAATTGTACTTTTAAACCTTTAATAATGTTATGTGTAAAATTAAAATATATGGTTAAAAACATCATATATATTCACATTTACCTTAAGAAAACATCCATCCTACATAATATATATGAAAAAGTGAAAGAATTAGTATAAAAATATTACAGAATACATATTATTGTATAATTCTTTTTAATTATAATATAACATTTTCGGTATATTGATATTAATTATGAATCAATCAGATAAAATACCCAAACAGTAGACGTTATGGTTGTTGACTTGATGGGACTATTGAAGAATGTCCTTCCCACTAGGATCATCTTCAAATGCTTCTGCATAATGCTGTCTTTATAGCTTGGTTTCTCGATTTAACATTTTCCATAATGTTTCTATTGATAATATTTTAAGTGGTGATTTAGGTTTTTATGTTTTTCTTTAATGCTTTTATTTAAAGACATATGCCACAATCTATAATTCAGATTGCTCCAA
The DNA here is from genome assembly GCA_037957365.1 of Torreya grandis. Taxonomy (NCBI): domain Eukaryota; kingdom Viridiplantae; phylum Streptophyta; class Pinopsida; order Cupressales; family Taxaceae; genus Torreya; species Torreya grandis. The sequence goes on along the minus strand of JARHVA010005735.1, from coordinate 688,869 downwards.
TTAATAATTTGTTTTATTCTATTGTTGTCATGTCCATGGCTCATTGAAATACATCTTTTCAATATTTCTAGTTATGGTTACTTTAAATAATAATAATAAATATATTTTTGAATGAATTTCCTTATCATATTTGTAGTAGTGCTAGAACGAGAGTATAAATTTGACAAATTCAAAAAAAAAATTGACAATGGCTTTTAAGAAAAAGGACTTTTAAGATTAAAATTGACAATGGCTTTTAAGAAAAAGGACTTTTAAGATTTTTCGCACCATTGAAAGTTATCAAGATTCGGATGATTTTTTTGTCGATATGCCTTTTCTATACAATATCCGCAGTAAGGCACTCGACGACACGTACAAGGTTTCACACTTTTATTAGCGCACGACACTATATACCTATTCAATGACGACAGGAGTCGCAGGCCTGTCAGATTATGCGAATCAGACCTCCATCAATAGCAGTTCTATTGACTCTAGTTTTCTTCTCTGAAGATTATCCTCGTGTATCATTTATCATTCACAAACAATATGAGGTGCACAATTTGAATTGGACTTTACGAAAAGGACGGGGCCTTCTTGGAATGGGTTTCGCCTTATCTTATTTTGATCGCAATCAATTTATACTAGAGGAAAAGATTCGAATAAAATATGTATCCCGACCCAAAACGACAAACAGTAATAGTAGACTAGTATGCGAGATAAATTACAACTTGATTTTTATGCTCCTGAAATCGTTGTGGCTTTCTCCTATTTCGATTGCAATTAATGTAGCTCTGAGGGAAAGATTCGAGCCGGGTTATTAATCTAGATTGGTTTTTTTTTCTTTTCCTCTACGGCTCTCATATGTTTCCTTAGGGGGTTGGACATGTGCTAAGCGACAAACCTCTGAATCCACCAAACCATGTCAAACGCAATATTTCTGTAATTTATCCATTTTATAACAACCATGTTGTTTGCTTGGGCCTTATCTTCGCGGACAGTGTATACCAACTTTAATGGTGTAGCCAATTTATTATACACTAGGGCGGAAAGCTCCATTAATATGAAACAAAAACGGGAAAATGGATTAAGTGTTTGCACCGACTTTTTAACAAATCTTTGGGCTACCTTAAGCCCTTGCGTATCATTCTGATATTATGAGAGGAACTAAACCTTTGATTCTTAAAAGGAAAATAATTATATGTTGTCACAATGGTGAAGGTTATGCTGATATTATGAGAAATACTAAACTTTTGATTCTTAAAAAGAAAATAATTATATGTTCTCGCAATGGTGTAGGTTATGCTCGAGGGATGTAATATTTTATTTTTGTAAAGTAAGATTATTTAAAATGAAGGAATGCGATCGGGTATGATCATTGACTCCTTTTTAGATTTTGTGTATAAAGGATTAAATAAAAATATTTTTATATTTTCAGTAGAATCGACAATGTAAAATGACACTGTGTTTCTCTGTGCGACATGGAAATGCATCGTGGAGTGAGGAGACGTTTTGTTCCACAATAAGTTTAAACAATGATGAAATAGTGGGGAAGGGAAAAGCCATACAAAACATACATGTGGTCAGATATTTTAAGGAGAGTTAGGTGGTGATGGTGAGAGGCAATGATAGGGTAGGTTAGGTAATATTGTACATTAGATTGGCCATATCAAACACTAGACCCAAGGTAATTTAGGTGGTATTGTACACCACAGAGCTCATATCATACACCAAAACAAATTCTAAGAAACTAGTAGATTTACATGTCCTGCACTAATTGCACAAGGGTCAATAGCTTTCACAGAGTTGACATATTTGATTGGTCATTTTCTAATGTCAAAGGTGGACAAATACATCATGAGAGCTTATTTGACTGTGACATAACTTCCTATCCAATATACAACTTGAATCATCACTATAATGCCACTAATATGAGGGCAAGGCATTGAAATTTTGGAATCTATATTTATGTTATTAATTATAATATCATATATTATAATAATATAGTATATATTATAAAGATAAGTACACGTTATATAAATATAAGTATTAATATTATTAAACATTATATATATATATATATATATATATATATATATATATATATATATATATATATATATATATATATATATATATATATATATATATATATATATATATATATATATATATATATATATAATAGTTAAATATAGATCATAATACTTCCTAAATCCGAAGTAACATATTGGAGAGATTGGATACACAGTAGCATCAGCTTCCCAAAATACCCAATCCTCATTAGTTTTGAGTTGGAAACATTGTCTAGAGCCACTAGAGGTCTTTAGCAAGGTGATCCTTTATCAGCCTACTTGATTGTCATTGTTTATGAGGTTCTAAGTAGATATTTCAACCATATCAAAGATACAATGTTATATGTGGAGTCTCGATGGCAACCAATTCTCCCAAAGTTACTTAGCCTCAATTTGTTGATGATAATAAACTTGCATGATCGACATCTATCGATGAGGAAACCAATTTCAAGAAAGACCTTTACTAGTAATAAAAACCACCAGACAAAATATCAATTATGAAAATTCAATAATTTTTTTCAAAACTAAATTTTTTGCTCAACTGGCTATTAACACAGTTCTCAGCATCAATATTTGTACACTTTTTTACACATATCATAGTATTGCTCTTTTCTCTAGGATAAAATAGTTGGTGATATGGATATATATGAACTATATATCTCTCTAAAATCTTTAAGGATGGAAAGGTAAATGGGTCTCCTTTTCTAGGTGTATGCAACTCATTAATTATTTTTTATAAGCCATGGCAATGTACATGATGCCACCTCTGCTTATTCCTTAAAAAGTTAAAATCTACCTCATAACAATAAAAATTAGATTCCTCTTAGGAGGGATAGATGAGGTTAGAAACTTACTTTTGGTAAAATAGGAATAACATTATCTCCCTCATCAATGGAAATGTCTTGGTTTCAAACTGAATAATATGAATTTGGCTTTAGGAGCCAAATTGGTTTGGAGATTATATTACAAATAACATGCTCTACAGAGTATCATAATTAGAAATAAATACCTATATAATATGCTCCCATAAATAATATTCATAGTTAGAACTCATAGAACATGTTAACATGCTTGGAATTTGATGGTCAAATCTAGTTTCATCATCAGATCCATGCTCTGATCGAATAATGGCAGAAAAGTAAATTTAAATATTGGGTAGATGCCAAGATTTGATCTTGTCCTCTTAATAAATTAAACTCACACCATAATGTTGGTACCTTGTTAAAATAACATATTGGAGTGCTTGTTCAAGACCATCTCAATTGGGATAAATAATACTGGTTGGATCTACATGTTTCAAACCATCTCACTTAATCCGATATTGTTCTTCTTTCCATTCTATGAACCTTAAACTACTGTAAGAAGTAGGACATTCTTATTTGGATGGGTTCCTAAATTATAAAGTAGAATGTTAAAGATGGCCATAAAATATCCATGATTTTGTTGGTTCAAGAAGAAAGCTCTTTTATTACTTCATACACCTAGTTTAAATATGGTCTTCCTAAGGAAAACCTTTTTCTTTGGACTAATTATTTGAATTTTATTCTTTCCTTTTCTAATCTTATGAAAAGAGATTTTGAAGTCACCTCTAGAATATGTGTTGTGTGTCAATCACGAAGAAGATTCAAATCATATTATCCTATATAATCAATATTCTTATAAAATATAGATCTCCCTTATTCAAATATTCAATATCAATTTTATTTTCCGCAATTATTTTAAGGAGATAATTCTAAGTTTAGTTGACAAATTGAAATATCTGCCAATTCAAAATATATGTTATACTCTTCCATCCATTGTTTTATGGAGCATATTCCTTGAAAGAAATAGAAGAGTATTCAAGAATGAATCCAAATAAGTTCACCTAATAATGGATTAGATTTTAAATATTCTTAGGCAACTAATGATCTCTTTAGCCCCAAATCTAATAAAAATTACCCCTAAAGACTCTAATCTTATGTCGAATTGGAAATGCACTCTAGCTAGCCTTGTATATAATATGATCCATAAAAATTTAGAAATGTCAATTCTAACAAGATTGTCTCCTCCTCAATCTCATATGATCAAGATTAACTTTAATAGAGTTTCAAAAGGAAACACAAGTTAGGTAGTTATATGAGGGGTTTCTAGACACTACAAAGGCAACTTTATCCTTGAATAGAGTGAAAATTTGGGAATGTGCATAAAAAAATATATTGAATGAAAGGCCCTCTCAAGAGGTATATAGATATATTTTGAAAACTTTCACATAGTCTTGATTCTAAAGGAGATTCCAAGCTCATTGTGGAAGTAGTGAACTCTAGGATCATTGTCAATTGTAATCTTATGAACATCTTAGAGGATTGCATAATGTTTTGGGCAAGTTTCATATAGTTCAATACACACCACACTAATAGATAAGGAAACCAAGTTGAAAAATTATTTACGAAGATGGGAGTTAGGCTTAAATCTCAAGGTAATCAATTAGAGATAATTCTTTCACTCAATAATGGTTCATTACCTATGAATTTGTTAGAGTTAGATCACCATAAAAACATAATAAATTATATTATTCATTGAATTAAATGTGTCATGCCTTAGCATCAATACATAAGGAACTTGATTTTGTTTTTGACATCTCAAGGAAAATATGAATGAGGAATTATTGAATTATGAGTGGAAAATGGCATGTAATAAACATAAATACCATATCAATTACCTACCATAATTAGTCATCATGTCATCTTTATGGATCAAGAGGATGTTAAAAGGAAAGAAGAGAAACATGGTAGATAAAAAAATTCATTCACACAATGTAGGTCCCTCCAAATTCACTAGGTAGATTAAGCGTAATGATACAATGGTAAACATAATGAAAGAAATGATCACAAGCATGCTCAAAGAGTACAACATAGATGATGTACACCACTCCTTTGGACTAATAAATGATTTAATGTTCAAGAATATATGGAATTATAGGAACCAATTAGCTATGAAATCAAAGATCACTACAAAACAAGCCTTTAATTTTTTAAAACAAGCTCTAGTGGATGGAGGGAATGATGAGAAGCTTCTAAATTCGATGGCTTCCAATATTATCCATGTGTAGTTAACAAAACAGGTAGGAAGCACGATTCAATTAGTCATATTGTGTCAACCATCCAAGCTATAAAAGACTTGAGTTAATCCATCCTTAGGTTACGTATTATTGAAATTACACATCTCATTCACATTTAAATAGTCATGTTTTGTACAAAATGTTGGCTTCTAGTTGTATAGCACTAGGATTTAGCCTTGCATACTTGAGATGATAGAAAACATAGATTATAAACCTAAATTATTTCATTATATTCAATGAAGCATTTAACATCTATATGGCTTAAAATACAAATAATGGCTAAAGACATTGATAGAGGGTATGGTTAATTCCCTACTACTTCTAGCATCTTCCTAAACCAAGGTGAGAGGACCTATGGGGTAGATTGGTCATGAGGAGGGATACTATAGTTTAATTTCCATGGAATTATTGTCACACAAACAAATCTGACTAAAGCATAACCAAACTTACACAGTCCACTTCAAAAGACATGACACACAAACATAGAAAATAATCTTAAATTAGATACAAGCTACTAAAGACAAATAGGAGGGTGATTTCAAACTTCATTTATAATGAACTTGTTGAAAACTAAGTGACAAATGCAAGATTACAATGCTAGCTTTCAGAGACAAAATATAGAAACATTTTAGATATATAAGATTTATGCATATGTAATCAAATAAAACTTAATATTCTCAACATATATTATTTTTAGTGGTAGGACAGGTAGGATAAGATAGGATATTAAAGTGATTTATGGATTTGGATTTGAACATAAGTAACTCCTTCAATATCCATCCTATCATTGATTTAAAGATGTATAAGACTAATCAAACAAGATAAAGAAAATAATGAGTAATGGTTTGCATTTATTGATGCCAATCCAATACAACCATTCTAATGACCCCTGAAACCTCCAAATCATACATTTAAATTAAATACTAAGGAACCTTCTCCTATCAACTTCATAAATCTAGGATGTCCTTAAAATATTATCAACATAGCATTTCAAAATCAAAATTTAGAAATGAATTTATAACTTAGATTCATGTATATAATGACTACCATTAAGTGACATAAAATGAGATACCCAATCAATAATGCATTAATAATGTGCCATTTCACTTGATAGATAAGAAATTTTAGAAATCATAGATTTTTTTCATTAATATTTAAATTAAATATACATACATCAATGTTTATAAGGTTATCATGGTGCAAATCATGGTGGATTTTCTATAAAATATGGAAGACATACGTAAAATGATCTTAGAGTTTGCCAATGACTATATAGGTGCAATCACCTTAGAAACAAAGACAAAAACATATAGTATATTTTGAATGTTGAGGAGCCTAAACCCAAAAAAAAATCCAACTTCAAAACAACCATTTAAAAGAGGACATGCCCTCTTTTCTTATATAAATTTATCACGCTAAATATTCTTATAATATACTCCTTCTAGAAGATGTCTTTGAACACACTTGGAAACTCTAATGCTCTATAAACTGATCATTCTGGTAGGTAGTTGTCGATGTAATTATGAATTTTGATAAAAAGCTTTGATATTCTTGGATAGAAGTTCATTGTAAATGAGCTTGAGTAAGAATATTATCTTTGAGAGAAAAACTAATTTTATCTTCTTGTTCAACCATTTTGAACTACTCCCCAAACTAATCATTTGTCCAACTAGAAGTTTGTGAATGGCTTCCCTCCTTGTGTAAGCTAAGAATGTCCTTAGCTTTGTCATGATAGCATCAAACTTCTCCAATTATGATGGAATTAATGTAGGGATCCATGGCTATTTGAATCAAAATATGTTTTCAATAACCCACTTATGCCTAAAAACCCTTGCAGTAATTATCTCTATCTATGGATGTCTTCGACGTTAGTCAAATATTTCTATACAACAATTATCTGTTTATTTTTACCTTTTTCCTTTCACTTTGCCCATTTTCCCTCTTGGTTACCAAAGCTAATAATAGTGTGTGGTATATTTTACATTATGTGGGGTTTTGGGCTTGAGTTTCACATTTCCATGATTTTGCTTTGCAAAACATATGTGTAGATTTGCACTTTTTTGTCCTTAGCAAGATTTAAAAACCCATATATAATTTTAAACCTTTTCATCCTTGGTGGAATTTTGGGCTTAAACTGTAACTTTACACCCAATGGGATTCCAAAATTCTATTACATATTTGTAAATTGCAATTTTAAACTTACATTTTGATGTTGTAGCTCTTTTGAAAATATTTGATTTACTTCAGCCTTCGACCATTGATTTGAACTTTGACTATGGAGCTCAAGCTTCCAATTGAAATTTACAAATTGTAATTTAAAATTATTTATATTATGTTACACCCTAGCTTAGAATGTTTGCTTTCATTTTGTTTAAGAACTTTTACTTATGTTTTCTATCTCTTGTAACCCGAAACTCTTTCCAAGATAACTAGATTGTTATTCCCATTAATATGAGCTCTCATCATGTCTTCCAATTGCATGCCAAATTAAATAACCATAAAACTATCCTGATTACTTTCTAAGAGTTTAAACTTGATCACAAGTATACACTATACAACCTTGGAATAAAATACACAGTGATCAGTAGGTAATATGGAGCAAAAATTCATTAAAAATCTATGTTAGAATGCCTCTAAGAAACTAGGGGTTGCCAGATTGAAATATTATTAGCTTGATTTCAATTTTTCTATCAACTACCCCAAACAATTACCATCCTTTCTCATTTTATCAACACACACAATTGTAATAAACTTATGATCTGCAACATTGTGATCTTCATCTTCATTTCTTAGTGGGCTGCCATGATTGGTTTTTCAAATCCATTATAAAATTGTTGGACTTCCCACTCCTACTATCATGACCCTTCCATCATGACATAAAGATAACTAATAGATCATAATATACAATGCCATATTTTTCATGGTTCATATTCTCAACATTATAACTTATCCACTTACCAGTGCCTTGATAGAATATATCTTCTTCCTTAGATTATAGGTTAACGAATAGTTTTATTTTTAAATAATTCCTAAGCCTAAACATTGAAGACTATATTAATCAAGACATCATCTCTCATCTAGTCCATGCCATCTTCTACCTCAGGTGACATACCATTATCTTCTTCATCAAAGTCATTTTCATGTTTAGTATGCAGCTCATATGTTTCACAAAATCATGCTTTTTGCATTCCCACCATTTTTTATGATGGACACCTATAATCCATTTCTCATCCATTGGAAATGACATCAAGATTTCTCTTCTTCTCTGCATTAAAATTTATTACTTAGCCTCAACACATACATGTTGAAGTTTAAACTTTGCATACACTTTTAGTAACATGTCCATGGGTTATGGACCTCCAAATGCAAATTACAATTTAAAAGTTGAATGTTTCATTTTGATGTTTCTTTTTCTAAATATATTTCCACCATTCCCTTTACATGTACATTCACATCAGCTTCAATCATTGTTGTGATCTCTTAAAAATTTACACATGGGATTTTCTTTGCTGGCATGTATATTGTAGGTGATGGGGATTTGAACACATATTTCAATTTATATAATAAAAATTTAAATTGATGTTGGATTCTTGTTGTAAATATTTATATACCTTCATGTTGGTGCCTCTTAATTTCATTTTAATAATCAGTTGATCATCATATTTTAACATGTAATAGCACTATTCATATTACAAATCCAAAATTGTATTTTGTTATTATAATCTCCACTAAAACTTTCATCATGGACTTATGTATTTGCATATGCTGGGGGTTTCAAGGTCTTAAGTGTAAATTATAAATTATAAGGCCAATTTTCAATCTGTTATTGTATTCCCACTTGGAATATCTATGGATTTTTTAAAAACTTAGTGACATGTTTTACTAGGTGGTGGAATTTCTTATGCACATTGAAAAAATTACAATGTGATGTTGTTGTCCCCAATAAAATATCGACTTGTTTATTAAGCATTACATTTTTCCTTGAAAATTTGTACCTTGCCTTTGACTGTAGATTTTGAGATTCCAAATGCAAATTACAAAGTTCAAGATAAACTTGTAAATGTAATGTGCATTTCACTCTCAGATCTTCATTCCTTTTCCTTATATAAATGAAAAACACTAGACTTAATGCTATTTTAGATACTTAGTTATTTTTAATTCTCCTAGTTTAATTCTACCATAAACCCTATAACCAAAACACACCTAAAAATTGAAAACATTAATATTAGTTAAAACCAAGTTTTGCAAAGTTTACATAACACAAATCTAAAAGAAAGGTTTTTATTCTGGGTGGGAACTTATTATGAAATTATTCTAAAGGATGATAATTAGATTTTTAGATAATCGCTTTATGGGAAGAGAGCATAAATTACTCAAGAAAATTTGGGTACTAACACTGGTTATTTCATCAAGATGTACACCTATTATGGGTGTGCAAAGAGCCCCCCAAAAAAGACAAAGTATTAATCCAATAATCCACATAGTCTAGACTTTGGTAATTTCTTTATAAACAACTATGAAAGATCAATAAAATAAGGGTAGACCAATAAAATTAGATTAGTATGATCTAAGAAAATGATTAAAATAATGAAAATAATTGTACAAATAAGGCCCAACACAAAAGAGAAACAAAATTACAAAACTATATGTATACACATAATATTTTCAAACTTTTATCACTTATTGATGCTCTTTATCTTGCAAGAATCCATCATATCTCAATCTCTCTGAGTGCACACCCTAAGGGGTGAACTGTAGAAGGGGTGGGTAGACAATTAGTGCTTTGTAAGATGATTGTCTATTTTTCCACTTGTTATATACACACTTGTCTCCTAAAAACCATTCCCCTAAGCTTTGTCTACTATTTTTCACACTCCTCTAGCCATTTTCCATGTTAATTAGATATTTCCTCAACTAAAACCCATTTTTAATAGTTTACATGACTATGTTAGCTGCATTGACCTTGTATTCTTATTGACAAAACTTATTAAGAGTCTAGGTCAACATCTAGAGGACCTAGTCTATGACTTAATAAGTATTTGTCAATTATGATACTAGGTCATCGGGTCGACCTTATTAGCTAAAACTTTTAAAAAGGTTAAGGGTTAGGTCTACCTATATAAACACAATAATTTTTCTATTTCTAAAATAAGTGAAGAAGAAGTAAAAAATATTTTACATCTTCTTATCGACCATTATACTCTAAGAACAAACTTATGGTTTCATACTTTTTTTAGTGATATGGATGTTATCTTGTGGAAAAGTCTTTTGGATGCATTGATAAGTTATGTAGCCTAGAGCTGATTTATTCTTGTCATCCACACATACCACAATAACCTCTTGAAAAGCACCTTGGCTAAGGGACATATTGAGGATTGGTGGGTTAGTATTCAAAGATAAGTATTCATAACTTTATTTTTCCTTTGTAAGAGAATATAGATATTCATTTTCACTTCTCTTCCATATATTAGTATTTTGTATACATTGATGTATAAGTATTATATACATGTTTACTTTTACTATTTATTATACCCACTTTGTGCCATAAGCTTTGGTGATCAATAGATTAGATTTTTACTTTACTTGTTATTAGTATAGTGAATATGAAAACATGGGACCTAATTAGAATTATTGAGTAGTTTTGCTTAAATGAAGGCTTTGAAACCCTCCCTAGTGATATTATTATGGTAATAGATGACCTGATTAGGTCTATAAAATACATATTAGTCATGACCACAATTATCTAATATATCCTCAATCAAAATTGTAAGTAGGATCTATCTTCTCTAAGCTAGGATTGATTTGTAGAATCAATTGCATTTTCTATTGCATAAATTCTAGTGAACTCAATGTGAATTAACCCTTGTAAGTTTTCTCTCATGATTTTCATTTCTATCATTTTATTATTTTTTAATATTTACAATACTAGGTCGACTAGGTTAGTATAGTGTTCACTTTTGTGTGTAGGTTTAACACAAAGTCACATCAAAATGACTCTATACTTTATGTGTAGGTATTCATCAGGTACAAGTTACTGGATTGAGCAAGTTAAAATACTTCTCTTATTTTTTCCTAGACAATAAACTATGTAAAACATGTTGACTTAATCTCCTAATCAACATCTAGAATCATAAACTATGTTGAGGAGGTCAACTCAGTCTTATAGTCAGCATAAATATATATATATATATATATATATATATATATATATATATATATATATATATATATATATATATATATATATAACAAACTAAGTCAACTAGATCAACTAAGTATTATTAATAGGATTCAAAAAATAGGGTTTCCTAGAACTAGTTAAAACCATTAAACTTAGTTGGTAGAACATGCAAGTAACATTCAAGACACTTCAATAAAAAATATAAAATCATGAGCATGTTATAACACACCAAGGTTCCCTTTTTTCATTCTCTTTAAATTTAGTACTTCATTATAGTTTTGTTTTGCACAAGTTTATAGTCTTCAAAACTACAATCCTAAAACAAACTAAGTCAACATTATCAACTTAGTTATATATCGTGTCTTTTGTCTAAAATAATTAGTTGACCTAGTAGACTTAGTTCTTAAGGACCCTTACTTATATAGATTAGTATCAACCTTATCAACTCTATTCTAGAATATTTTCATACATTATCATTCTAACCAACTCTGTATCATTCTTGATTTGGGAATTAACAAATATATGCTAGTAATTAATTCAAACTTTCATTTTCATCCATTTGCATGCTTATATTAGCTCACATAGTCTAATTAGTTTATTTTTTTCAAAATACCATTTAGTTTCACTATTTTGTTATTTTTGCACACACTACCATATCATACAATATTCAAAACACATTTATCATTTGTCTTTCGAAGGCCTACCTACTTGGATTTCGTCACCAAGTGGGAAGCTAAATTGGTTTTCTAGCCAAGTAAAAACATGTGGTTAATGTTATATATTGGTAAATAAATTTACACCCTTATCACTATGAGATTATGAAGTGAGGTGGTAGTCCGTAATACTAAGCCAATACCATTACCAACATAGATCTTTTTAAACTTAAACATCCTGAAACCATCCATAGATTTCTTTATAGTTCCTTATTTTTCATTCAACTTCCTTATCTCACTAAAAATAAAAATTTATACTAAACTAAAAAAACTTAAGATGACCACTTAGTTAGCGTTTAATTTTTAGTTGATGCTTCCTTTTGGCTCATTATATATTGTATATTGTAAAATCTTGCATTCGCCAATGTTGGTAAAATGGTTTTTGATGTATGTAAATTGGATTATTCACATTAATATAATTGCTTATGTGTTAGCTTCCATTCCTTGCTTCAAATTACATTTTAAAAATATTTTCTTATTTTTTTAGCACACTATTATTCTATTTAACATAGTCTTTTTCTCTACCTACACTACTGAGTCAACCTATTCTACTGAGTACTATTTTCTTCCAATCAGGTTAAATTACTATGTTAACCTGGTCAACTCTATATCCTTATCAAACTATCTTGTTCTCTATCCAATAGTACTAAGTCAATCTAGTTGATTATGTACACTTTTGCCTCTTGTTTATGTTACTCAATAGACATGGTCAACTTTGTAATCTTATCTATCTTTTGTGTCACTTTTTCTTTTAGATCATCTTTTCCTTCCATAATCTCTCTCATTCATAATGAAATTCCTATTTGAAGATAAAACTAAGTTAAACTCAATAAATATGATGTGTCTTACCAACAATAACATGTTATCCCATAAGCGGCTAGTTGGTCCTACCCTAAATGAAAGTACTGTGTATATATCCACTCATACTACAAACTATGGAATCCCTCCTCATTTATCTTTGATTAACAATCCTCTATTCTCATTTAAATATCAACCTAAATTAGAGCATACACCAAAAATTATCTTCTACTACTTAACATATCATGATAAGTGGTCAAGTGGAGGATCCCCATTCAATTTCTCTCACATTTTCACATGGATTTGGGGATACTAACTTCTTTTTCTCAGACTCTTCCCTTTGTTTTGACCCTTTATCATACCATGACATCTTCCTCTTTGATTACCTCCACCTCCATGCCTAGTATCTCTACTAACATGGTAGATTCTACATCTATTGGGCCTCGTTTTATATCCACCCTTCTCAAATCTTTGACTAATGAATCATTTGATACCCATGTTAACCATGCCTCTAGTGATAATTCTTCTCATCCCTCTATTATTACATATTTTCCAACATAATAAAATTATGCCACTAGTGCCTCACTAAGAATTCTTCTCAAGGTACTACCAGAACCCAAAGTATTACCCAAGTCACTACTACAAATTCTAATCCTTAAAATAATGGCACTAATACAACTCAAACCAATAAAATCCCACTACAAACTCTTATTCAAATTAATTCTTTCCAAGATAACAATGAAAAACAAATTATGTAAATTCAAAATCATTCTTAATAGATTCCATGGGTAAAACATAACTATAATATTGCCCCAACTCCTATTTGGGATTCCCATGCTGATCTTATCCCTCAGCCTCTCCTTGTTAACAAAACAATCAAGCACCTTTAAACTGATCCTCTTACATCTCAAATTACTAATAAGAGGTATCACCCTTACCATTACTTACAATGGGTCCACTGATCCTACTCTCATGTTAAAAAACATTTGGAAATCTATATTAAAAGTAGGTCAAGTTAAATATTTTTTCCAGTACAAAATTATTTGTAAAGAGTCTCATGGGTGATGTTTTATATTGGTACAACCAACTAAAGTATCATTCCATCACTAGTTTAGAATACTTAGTCAATTTTATAGTCTAAGTGTTTCAAACTAGTGATCTCCTTGAGAATACCTTGGCCCATTCTATCAATTATACACAACATGAAACTAAAAGTACACAGTATTTCATTAAATGATTGAAGACCTTGTATAACAAATGTGAAAATAATATGGTAGATGAAAACCTATTTTATCTTTTTACTGATGTTATTTTTACCAAGTTATAATATCAAGTCTAGACTCTCTTTCCATGTACTTTGGAAGATACCATTAACCAAGCCAAAAGTCAAGATTTCCTCATGTGTCAATTAGAGCCATCCCAACCTTCTATGGGTATTCATATGTTACTCAATAATAAGAATACTCATTTTAAAAATGATGGTGTCACTGATTCTTATGATACCATTCATACTATTTATGTTTTTATTCCCAACCAAACTCTGGAACAAGCTCCCAGTCCCACCCACACCACTAATCCTTATTTATCTTCAACCAATAACATCAATATTCATAAACCATTATCCTTGGAAGAATTACAAAAAACATCTACCAAGGCCTCTTGTGATAAAATTTGATCCCACTCATCCCATGAAATCTTGATATGATCCCAATAAATTTTATTTGTTTCATTCTAGTTGGGGTCATTCTCATGATACTTTTAGGCAACTTCATTATTTATCTATTGATTTCCTTCTCAATCCCAATTTTGACCATGATTATATCAGTCATAAATGATAACAAACTTGTGGCATTTCATTCAAAGCCCATGAAACATGAACTAAATATCAAGCTTTGAACTAGGCTAATGCTCATATGGTCATCTATAAAGATCCTTTTCCAAATCACCATGATAACCAAGACAAGACTACCCATTCTACTAATAATGTTGATAGTCTTCTTGACCCAAATCCTGAAGAGAATGTGGTAAATATGACTAATATATGAAGGGTATTTTCCTTCATTTAATCTCATCCCATGCACAACCCTTAATTACCTCACACATTTAATGTTATCCAAGACTCTTCTCTAACTCACAGAATAAATTTGGGGTAATAAGACCTTATATCTTTTGATGAACCAATTCCAACACCTCCCTTTCATAACACTTCTCATACCATTTATACCATTCTTATATTGTGTTTACCTATCATTAATTATATTTAAACTTCTATCAACACTTCTTCTAATCTATCTCAAACCAAACCTTCATTAACTAACCCATCTTCTCAAGACAATCAAACAATTTGTCCTCCAATAAAATCTTCTACATCTTATGAACATAAATTCACATGTACTTTGGTTCCTCATTCTAAGGACATCCATTAACACTATACACCTCTTTACAATAGTACCCTTATAAGTTATGATAAGTCGGATCCTATTACTGAGATTACTAAAATCCCATCTCAAATACCATTTTCTAATCTTATGTGGACCTCATTGCATCATCATAATTATCTTATACAATTTTTATTTTAAATTAACATCCTTCATCCTCCCCTATTAAGATGCAAATCTAACTTATCTAGATTAAAATATAGCATTTTAAAATAGTGTGAATATATGTCTATATATGTTGATGAAACAATAGACAATTCTCTTGTCCTCAAATTCCCCATTACTTCTATGATCCCCGATGAGATTCTGCTTCATGTGGATGATCCTCCACTTTTTATTACTGTCTAAATTAGTGATATCCATGTCAAGCATGATTTGATTGATGAGGGTTCTAGCTCTTATATTTCCTCTCTCAATTTAATCAAAACCCTTAGATATTCTAAATGTAACCTTAAATCCACACACATTACATCTCAAGGTTATGACACAAGAAAAATTCCTCCTTTAAGTACTGTGTGGCCCACTATCATCATCACACCTATTATAATTCATGTAATGGTGATGATCTTCAAATTTCATCTATCTTATAACATTTTACTAGGAAGGCCATGGAGTCATCACATGAGAGAAGTTGCCTCTTCCACTTGTTAATGTGTCAAATTCCATCACAATAGATCCATTTATAGGATTCAATGTAACACTAATCCTTGGAATTTTGAATAATTATAATACTATGATGTATTCAAGATTCCTAACCTTGAACCCTTGTCAAGTGTTCTATTTCATGAATCTCAATGAATTAAATTTCTTATTAATTCCACCTAAGGTTACAATGATCACCTTGAACTCATAGGGAATATACCCCTTAACCTCTTAGATTTTGATGAAAATGAGTTTGATTATATCAATATCAAGATAAAACCTCAAATATCTCAACTCATCAAATTTATTAGCTTCCCCATTATTTATAACCTCATTCCCATAAACCACCTTGTGATGATATACTTATTGTCTTAATTAGGACTCGACAATACATTCATCAAACCACATCAAATGACTAGGTGATCCCTACATATGTCATTGATCTTCACAAACCTAATTATGATGATGCATATACTTTAGATGATCCATTCTTAAGAGGTCTTATTCAGGACTGAGATGCTGAAAATATTCATTATCATTCTTCTTTGCTTTAATATTTTAGTATATCTTCTAGCATTACATCATATATCATTCCTAGCTTTATCATTCTCCCTCTTGATCATAGGGGATATATGGTGTGCACACCTCTAGTTTATGATGAACCTCATAAGAGTATGATTATAGATCATGATATAACTGGTCACTATTACTTTGCCAAATACCAAGACCCCTCTAGCTAACTTATCCCTGAGATGTTTGTGACTATACTTTAGCCTTCTATGCATCTTGCCCCTCCCTTAGTATATCTTAGTTTTTATTCTATTCCCACTCCATCTATAGCTAATTCTCTTCCTATTTTGAATCCTTTTTCTCTTTCAATTGAGCCTTGCTCATTCTCTCCACCAACCCCACCTTCTCTTGGTGATGGGTTTCTACCTTTTATTATAACTTGCTACTTTGCCCACCAAATGGGATGTCAACCATATTTTGATATTCATAAATTTATTAGCATTGGACTAGAGATAGTTTACTATACTAATCTTCTTTAGCTTTCATTTTCATTCCTTCTATGAGTACACCTACCAAGTCCACTCACACGTGTATTTTTTGCTTTCATGGCACATATAATCATTCATTTACTCATTGTCATTAGTTGTAGTAATATATCAAGACCTTTTGTCTAACCACTCCTCAAAAAACAAACAAAGCTATACCTCCATCAAAATCATTTCCTGAATATTTTTCAAAATATGGATAAGTATATTATCTTTGGCATCAATGTGGTACTAATCATACTAATCATTTCCACATCCTTTAACATTATGTTAAGGATAACCTCATAGCCATTATTACATCTACTAATATTCCTCTCATAGTTCAAAATCATAAGAAGGAACCCCCTTCTTTCTTCATGTCTCCATCACATATGGTCCATTCTCTAACTACTATTTCTCCACCTATGATTCCCTCACTTGTGAATCCCTCTCCACTAATTACTCCTTCCCTAGTGGCACATTCCACTCTAGTGACCCTTTAATATCTTGTAGAATCCATTACCATGCCTTCTCATAATCATCCACTATGTAATATCCCTCATCAGTATGATCCTTCAAGCATTCATAAATTTTTTGTTGAAGATATTCAATGAGAAATATTTTCTCGAATTTCCTTAAAGATCGATGAGACTTTGGCTACAGTCAGAGTTCAAATTTATAGAGACTTATCCAATGTTAAGGATAATGTGTGTGGATAAATATATCAGTACTTATGAACACAACATTGGTGTTCTTACATTTATTTCATCATTTTGATTTGGAAATGTGCTCTAAATTTACATTTATCCATTTTTATTATCTAACATTATGTCAGATACTTATATATCTTATGTGGTGACCTTTGTTTTGCACCACATGTTGCTTATATTTTTATTCTTATGTTCTCTAATTAATTATTTTTTATAATTACATACATGTTCTTCTTGAGTTTGTTTCTTATGGTTACCTTTTCATTTTTCATGATTATTTTCTATCTTATCTTTACAAACACAGATAATTATTATTGTGACTTTATATAAACCTTATTCCCTTTAGTCATTCCTCATTCACCATGTTATCATTTAGCAAACAATTCATCTCATTACATTCACCTTTACTAGTCTACTTTGGATCTCCCTTTATTCTCCTTTATTCCATTTTCCAAACTAAGTATACACATGGTTGAGATTTGAAATAACATGTTGGTTCATAGTTAAGCTTAAGTGTTCTAGTCAGTCATATCTTTTGTTACATAACTTCATTTATGTAAAGAATAAATCTCATTCATTTGAATCATTTTATCTCTCATGATTGGTCGTTTGAATTCCATATTGAGGAGGAATCTTACAATTTGTAAAACATTAAAAATATAGATTGTTCAGTAAAATTCAATTATATCAAAGGAAAAATTCAAAAAATTCAAAAGTAAAATCATACTAAAAGATGTGATTCTAAGCACATATCTTATTTTCAATTGAAGCTAAACTCCAAAATTGGCCTCATGATAGAGTCGAGGTCCATTGGGGTGTGGTAGGCTAGTAGATTAGAAAGGAAAATAAAAATTATTTAAGTGTTACATACTTTCTCACACAAGTACTCAATCTTTGTAGTAGATTGATAGCTCTGTAGGGGTCATGAGGAATAGGGAACATGTTTTGGGAAGGTAGATGCATTTTACTTCTCTTGTTCAAAACCCCCAACATGAGTTGATCTTAGTATCACACTTATTTGTCTACACATTTTTGTACCTATAACGAACATGTATCATCTATATATTGATTTTGACTAATCACTTAGTGTCTTCTCATGTTCGTAGTGTGCCTCATGTATCCTAAGGTCCTATCATTATATGCCTATGTTATGATTTTTGCATTCCCTTTTTCACTCCCTACAACCCAAATATTTCTCCTTGAAAAATATTTTTTTGTTCACTAATCACTCCCCCTTGGGATTATGTTTGTGAGTTGTAGTATAACACCTTGAAAATGACCAAGCCTCCCTTACAAATTTTCAAATTTTCACATTACCATTTTTTTGCATTCGTTGTTATCATATTTTTACATTTTTTCCCACCCCATTTGTGTTCCTTTTATGAGTTGTAATGTAAGAGCATGGACAGGACTTGGCCTTCCTCAAAAAAATTTCCAATGTCCAAGTCATAGTGAAATTACATGTGTCAAATGTGAGATAATATGTGATTTATTATGAGTTACATGTCATTGATATGCTTTTCATATTTATTTAGTATGTTTTATGCTTACTTCATTAATCTCTCACTTATATTTTCTTATTTTTTGATTGCATGTAAAAATTCAACCACTTTTATTCAATTTTTCATACATCCCAACATAAATTAGTGTGATTAATTTAAGCCCATTTTACAAATTTTGTTTACCTTTTATTGTTCCTAATGAGATTTAATATGATTGATGGACTTAATTGATTTATTTAATTACCATTCATATTTCATGTGATTACCATTTTATTACATTACTTTTATACTTCCCAACATGATTTAGTGTGATTTTACTTGTTTTAATTAGGTGAAAATCTTTTTCATGGTTTAAAAACATTTTTGGCCGTCCTGTTTACCACAATTTATATTTAATATATACTTAGTTATGTTTTATTATAATCCTTTTCCTTTTTTGATATAGTGTGTAATACATTTATTCTTGATTAATTATATTTTTCCAAGTCCTTTTTTCCATGTTTATTTTTATCCATGTAAGCGTACAACACAATGGTAGAAAAGAAAACACCACAAATATATTTCTTATAGCTATACAATAAAAGAAAAGTACATGTGCTAGAAAGAAATATACCCATGCATCCATAACCACAATCAACATATAACCCATAAGATCAACATCCGACCATCAAAATATAATATATCTATATATATCATGTGTTTTAAGTACAAATAGTATAAAAATACATCACTCTAGCTCTATGGATGGAATCCATCATGTGTATCTTATGGCCTATCCATGTTACCCATAAATCCTTTAGACAGTCCCATCTAAATAATGAGTTTTAATGAGGCTATCCAAGATCTCAAACCTATTACATGTCTATGTAGGTTGTCTGCCTAGGCTTGTACCTATCCCAACTTGATAGTGGTAGCCATTTGTGTGACTCCCTCCTAAGCCAAGGCCTACCAAGCCTGTCCCTCTCCTTATCTCACCCCTATTGGTGGTTATAATCCATCTTTATGTGAATGTAGCTACCTTATAGCCTAACCCACTAATCTAAACTAGCATGTTCGAGGTAGGGAAGATGGTATCTTAAGATCATTTACTATGGTGAGGCATATGGTGTCATCACCCTATCCAAAATATCATGGTGTGGTCCCATCACCAGGGATCCCCATCTAACTTCCTTAATCATAAAATATAAAATATTCAAACTAGATAAATATCACATCACATATATCTCTCAAACTCTATCCATTAAAAATAATATATAAATGGTATTCTATCAAAAAGATTAAAAGTTACAACATTTATTACCTATGCCAATGTCACTAATCACCATCTCCTTATCTACTCAACCATCAATCATGGTCACTTATTAGCCAATCTCTTGAGTACCTCATTTATAGGATGCCTCCAAATCAAATAAAAACATAGAATCACCACCCATGTGTGCCTTAAGACTCTCCTCATTGATGCCTCTATAGACTAGCTCTACCTTGGTTCAACTGACAGGTTACCCTAGATAACCACCCTCTATGCTTTGTCTCATAGTTAATGTCTTTTTTTTTATGTTTTTATTGAGGTCATCACTACTTATCATACTGTGGTGATGGCTATGGTACATGTTGAACACCTACATCCACATCCATGCCTTCTCTACCTCTAGATAATAATTTTCATGCTTGACTAGTCCATAGTATCACATGTTGCAATCTGATATCTAATGTCTCAACTGATGTTCCTCCTCCTCCTTTCCTCTCATCTCTCCCACATGTCATGTCCAAAATTTTGGAACCACTATCGGATCCACTTAGTGTGGGAGTTTGAATTATCTTAGTAAGTGTGCCATTAAACATGGCTCTACCCACTAGTTATAATGGCTTGTGAAACACATTTGTGCCAACCCTAGCACCATAGTCATCTAATTTGACCAAATATTTTTAATGTGTGCATAACGATACCACACAATATCTCCTCTGATTGTCTATAGCACTAACATGTGAGGCCTAAATTTCACCACTTGATTCTATCTCCACCTCAGAACTTGACATAATTGATCATCAACCACATGGAGCAACCCAGATGGATGATACATCAAGAACCTCTTATATATCAAGGAACTTAGTAAAACCACTAGTCTTATGGTTTTTGACCCTTTGGATAACATCCCCTAATTAACATGCATGAGTTAAACTTAGATCACAAAACCCAAGTTATATGGTGAACCTTGATCTAATATGGACTAAAACAAGGCTATAAAATATGGTGGTACCTTACCATCTGACTTTTAACATAGAACTTGTACTATCACAAGCTCTTATATATCTAGAATATGTGCAATAAAAAAATCAAATAATCTCAACTTTAGTCCTAGGTAAATCCTATTTGAGCATGTCATCCACTGGGCTAGTGCTTGTAAATCTTATTTAGTATCTTTGTGATCATTGGTGTCTCCCATCATAAAATTTTATGGAATCTTGATGTTGAATATAATTTTCCTAATAATTATATGCCTATATTGCAATTTTTTTTATTTTTCACTCTTTTTTCACAAGAATGTTCTTTACATTAGACACCTTTAAATTTCTAACATTCCTTCATTATCTATAACACTAAGGTAAGTAAAAGCATGTTTTTTCAATTCTTTCCTTTCATGTATCTCATTGTTTCCTTACTCTAATTTATTTAACATCAGAATTATGTGCCATCATGTTCTTTTCCCTAATGCACCATCTCCTCTCACATCTATATGATAGGTGATGAGATTAGTGTGGGGCCTATATAGACATATAATATTTTAAAAAAATTATCAAGTACTGATGCTCTTTAATTTGTAGGAACCCATAAAATCTCAATATATTTAAGTGCATTCCCTAAGGGTTGCACTGGGAAATGGGTGAGCAAACTATTTGTATTTTGCAGGATTATTGTCTCTTTTACCACTTATTATTTACATACTTGTCTCCTAAAAATAATCCCCTAAGCTTTGCCTCATATTTTGTACACTCCTTTTGTTATCTACCATATTTAATAGCTCTTTCCCTAACACAAACCCCTTTTTGATAGTTTACATGACTATGTCAACTGAATCAACCTTGTATTCTTATTGACAAAACTTATTAAGGGTTTAGGTCAGCAATTGGTCGACCTAGTAATTTTTTGTAATTATGATACTAGGTTTACAAGGTAGACCTTATGAACTCATACTTTTGGAAGTGTTCAGGGTTATATCTTTATATATAAACAAAATTATTTTTTTAATTTATAGGAGAAGAGAAGAATAAGTAATACATATTTCACATTTACCTATCCACCATTCTACTTGATTAGAAATCTTAAGGTTTCATAATTTATATGGAGATATGGATCTTGTTTTATGAAAAAGTGTTTTGGAAGCATTCATAGATTGTGTAGCCTACAACTGATTTATCCTTTCCATACTTACATACCATGAAAACCTATTATGAATCACCTTGGTGAACATAGAGATTGAGTCTCAATAGGCTTGTCTTCAAAGGTAAGTATTTCTAACTTTGTTTCTCCTTTGTAAGAGTAGATAGATATGCATTTGTACTTTTCTTCCATTCATTAGGATTTTGTATACATTGATGTGAGTATATGTATTATACACATCTTTAATTGTAGTGTTTATTACCCAGACTTTGTGCCATTAGCTTTGGTGAGCACTAGATTAGATTTGTAATTTATTGTTATTAGTCTAGTGACTATGAAAAAGGACCTCGTTAGGGTTATTACATAGTTTTTCTTGACTGGAGGATTTATAACCCCCCATATTGATATTATTATGGTATGAGATCCCCTGATTAGGACTACAAGATCTATATTGGTAATGATCCTGATTATCCAATTTATCCCCAATTGAAAGGTAAGTGGGATCTATCTTCTTTGAACTAGGATTGATTTGTAGAATCTATTGTATTTCACATTACATACGCTATACACTGTACATTATTATACACAAACATCAACTTAATCAATGAAGTATTTTAGATGTCTTTCATTAACTATTAGTTTTAGTATCTCACCATCCATATCTCTCTGGAAGAAAGTGTGTTCCCTAATTCTACATTCAATAGAATAAGGGCCCATTCATAAGGCATCAAATATTCCATGTTTTCCTTTCTCCTCATGCCTGGTGCTTGAAGTAAAACCATGTGTACTACTTTAAAATTTTATGGAGCAAATTTTCTATAAAATATTTTTTAGAGTCTTTCCTTGAACTTGAGGCATCTTTCATGAGATTGTCTTCTAGTTTCATCAACTTTAACAATTTGATTCATTCTACTGTAGATATTGCATGAATTGATAGGTTGGAAAATGTAAATTCATATGTAAAATAGTTTGAGATGCATAAACAAGCACAAAAAAAGGATTTTACTTATATCTCTCTTAGGTGTGATCCTATCATCCCACAAGAAAAAAATTAGTTATTCACCCCACTTCCTCTTATTCGCTTCCAAAATTATTCTAATGATTTTGAACAAGTTATTATTACTAGATTATTATTACCCATTACCCTAAGGATTATAATTGGAAGCGTAAGTTAATATGATCACATATTCCTCACATAATGCCACCAAATTTTTAGGTTTGAAACTTATGGAATTATAATAAATTATCTTGATAGGCACACCAAATCTATAAATAATCTAATTCAATCAAAAATCCATGATCACCTATGTGCGGTCTTATTTAT
>JARHVA010005735.1:605000-660000 GCA_037957365.1 Torreya grandis | reverse complement strand
GCATGACCAAGGGCATATTATAGCTAGAAAATATTATCAAAATATTTATGGTGAGAAATTTGTATAAGTAAAGAGGGTATATCTTTTTTAAAAGGTTTTTGATAGTTTTCTTAGGTCTTAAGCTCTTTCAAATTCCATAAGTCTCCTCTTTTTAGAGACCTTTTCATTTTTATGATTCTAATTGTGTGTATTTTACATCTCTTGCTAAGGTGGTTGTGGCCATATAGACATTAACAATGTCTGAGAGCATGCATATCTCTCCCCTATTTTATAGCAAATCCACCATGCATTTACCCATGTTATAGTTCTAAACACTAATGTATGTAATATTTATTTTCAAGCTCATGGAAAATACATGTGATTTCTATTGGATCATCTCAATGAAATGCAATAACATATTCTTCATTTTCTATTGATTAGGTATTTAGTTTTATGCTTATCAATTTCAACTATTTTTGGCATAGATCCAGGTTAAAAATTCCTTTCTTAACTATGATTTAGGAATGTGTTATTGATAGTCTTTTAAGGATGCCCTGAACTTATGGGTTTGATAATAGAAAGTGCTTAAATCCTTAGTTAATGTGTATGCTCTAGGGTTTCAAGGATCATTTAAATTTTTGCATTACAATGGCACCAATGAATGAAAATCATTCTTGAAAATTTCCTTACCTTAATATTCTTTTTCATCTTTAAATGAATGATAACAAACCTATTGAAGGAATTCCTACTATTTATAAGCCACCACACCACTCTTTTATATATACCTTTTTAGTGCCCAAAATTGCACTTAAGCAATTGAGACCTTGTTAAGCATAGATGCCTAATTTTTTTAGCCCACTTCCTATTTCAAGTGTTCATCAAAGGTCAAGTGTCGTATTAATCTGGTCATTACTAGCCTTTTTTGTATCAAACAAGTTTAATCTGTATCTAAGCATCTTAAGACCCTTGTTACAATTAACCTAGTTTAAGCCATTTGATCAAGACCAATTTAAGTGAGAACACTTTAAATAAGCCATGGACATAGTTTAAATTTTATACTAAGGTTTGGCCATGTTTATTAACATGACCAAACCTTACTTTAAAAATCATATTTAGCCCCTTTTATTTCCTTGGCCCTTGGTGTTTTTATCTATTGTCATGGTCTAGCCAATGTTTTTTCTCTTTGTTATAAACTTAGCTCAAAGTCCTATCCTAAATATTCCATCTTATTTATCAATGTACCAAGAACCTTAGGCTACATCTTTTTAATATAATCATAATTCATTAAATGACGACTTAATTATTTTCATGTTAAATGGGACCCAATCACATCTGATCTAATAGATTAGAATCAAATGGTATGTATTAGCTTAGGGAGGAAATATTGAATGACACATGATTAGAGCTAAAAATTAAAAAGGGCTCAAGACAAACATGAAACCAAAAAGTGCCAAGCTTGTAGGGAATGATTAAAAGCTCAAGCATGTTCCCATAGATCAAACGTATGTGGAAAATCATACATATCCTAATTGATATTGTGTAATAAGTTAATGTTTCGACAAAGACCCAGGACAAGCATTGATGTGCCAAGTTCAAGCTTATGGGGCATGATTAAAATTTTGAGCATGTTCCCATTGATTGATGTTACATGGCAAAGCATATAGATCCTGACAAATTTTATGTAATAGGTCAAGATTTTAATAAATCTTAAGGTAAATACAAATATTATAATTGGAAAAACTGCATGGCATAAATTAAATCTTGAACGCCTATCATAAGATCAACAAAGGGAATTGAGATTTACACATTTTGATCAATAGAGCATTATGAATCATGAATTTTAAACAAATCTATGAGAAAATGCAATATCACTTGGAAAAAATGGGTTAACTTGATAGAATTGGTAGAGTACAAAGTGTAGAAGGCCCATGGTATTACCAAGTGGCATGACCTTGGGGCCAAGTACAAATAGTAGCTAATCACATTCCATCCCTTAGATCATGATCCAAGGGTGCATATTAGTTTTCGTAAACAAGATATGATGGTGAAAGATCAATGTGGAATTTTCAACAAAGCTAAGATGAATGCGATAATGATAAGTGTCATAAACATGGCATATATTGCAAGACAACCAATGGCATTTGATCCTTTGGATCTAAATCAATGGTCTATGATGATCTATATAGGGATAATTAGATGATGTGAAATGAAAGAAGGATTTTGAAAGGGCAAATAGTCAAATTTTGAGTTAATGAAGAGAGTGGCATGGCCTTTTAAGATAGGTATACAACTCACATTAAATATTACTTTGAAAAGGCATATGAAACTTATAGAGGATGTGGCTTGTAGGTGAGTCATAGTTAAACAATGTCAATGATTAACATTCAATCCTAGGTTTAAAGGATCAATGGAGATCATTTGATCATATCAAATGAGATCAATGATAGTAAACGAAGGTGGAAATTTCAACAGAGCTCAAATCCAATGTGGTTTGGATGTGTCAATATGTGTCAATATTTAGCTTAAGAGTTGAAATTGATGGATCTTACATGGACAAACAAGAATTCGAAGCATAAAATAAGGTTTATGGGCCATTCTAGAGCATATTTTGTGCATGGATCATTTTATACCCTTATCATAGTTAGATCATCTCAATGTCATCATTACAAGAGTAGGTTGTTCCATGGCATGCATATGAGGAAAGATAGTTATCTAGGAGGTTTGAACTCTACAAGTAAAATCTTAAGGTCATCTCTAGATAGCTACACATGAGTACAAAGTTTTTTTAGATTACACCACAAGAATTTCACCTTCTAAATCGTGTAAAATGGCATCTTCAATCATGAAATCAAAAGGTTTTTTGTAAATATTCATCATTTCTTGTACATATAGTTAGAGGAATGATTTTTTTTTAAAATAAATGAAGATATTAGGCATACATGGAATATTTTCTAGTTGGGAGCATCTTGTAATAATTTGGAGGGATGCCTTGCAATTTTTCAAATTTCAACCCACAATCCTAAACTGAATAAGGTAAAAAATATATAAATAGAAGGTTTGTCTTCTATTCAAAGTGGTTATTAGTTATTCATTCTCTTTAGGTCTAGGTCCTATTAATTTTTTGGGATTAACTATTGTTTGTAGATCTTGTTTCCCTTACTTAGGTGGTTATAAGTGTACATCCATTACCAATATTTGAGAGCATGTTTATGTCTCCCTTGTCAACTCACCATGTTTATCTCCATTGTAACATTCTAAAATATTGATGTATGTAATATTTTATTGTAAATTTAATGGAAAATGTTTTTTTGTCTTACTATTTATTTTTAATGAATTTCTAAAATGTGTTCTGAAAATATTGTTGACTAGATACTTATCTCCATGCTTACTACTAGTTGTCATTTTAATAATGGATCTGAATTATAAAACCCTTTCTAAATATTTTAGAATATATTTTTGAATAACTTGTTAGGGCACCCTAGGTTTATGGATTCAAAGGGAAAGAGTATGTGAGATTCTAGTTTTAGTGTATATTTCTAGGATTTTAGAATCATTTGAGTATTTGCATTTCAATGGCACCAATGACTAAAAATTACTCGTGGTAGTTCCAACTATCCTAAATTTATGTTTCTTCTATATCTTTATACAAAATTATGTCATTAATACTACAAGATACCCTTTCTTATAATTACCTAGCTATCTTATCTTGTCCTACCCTACAAATAACACATCATTATTGAATATCATAAGTGTTATTTTCTTGTATATGCATAAAATATTACACACCTAACATGTGTTTAAATTTTGTGTTTTAAATAAAAACATTGCAATCTTTGGTTCAACTCATTTTTGTTTAAAATTCTTTAGAATGAAGGTTGACAACACTTTCATATCTGTCTTTAGTGGCTTTTGTCTAACCCAGATCATTTACTCATTCCATGTGACAACCCTGCTCAAGTAGAGTGAGAAGGTTTAGTTCTGTTCTAGTAAGATTTGTGTTCCATTTTATTAATAATCCCCATGAATATTGAATTAAAAAATACCTCTATGTGATCAAGCTACCCTATAGGTCCTTTCACCTTGGTTCAGGTAGACCTAAAAGTAGTAGGGAGTTGACCATACCATCTATCAGTGCCTATCATTCATTTTATTTATTTGGTACATTCTAGATTTGAAACCCTTCCCTAGTTATAATGACATAATAATAGGTTTTTCATCTTTGTTTTCCATTTTATTCAAGTCTGCAAGGTTGAGTGAAAAAGGTGTATAACTAGACACTAACACCATGATGGCACCATTTCTAGGAACTAAATTGAATTCATGGTGAATTGTGTTATAGGGAATCTTGTAGAAAACTATATGTATTACATATTGTGAAGTTCTTTATTGTTATTTTATATATTTAGACTATCTTGGCCATCAACTCCACATCACTCCACTAGGGGATGTGCTAAGAATTGAAATATTTGAAAATTTGATTTTTGTTGTGTTTATTACAAAAAATTGTTAAAATTACATGTTGGAATGTACTTTCTCCCCTTTTAGACATAATTCTAAAAAATTTAGTGTCTTTGTATTTTTATCTCATCATTAAATTCAATAAGTATGTTTTTAGCATGTATCACAATCAATGTGTTAACTTTTATATTCTTGAATTTTAATTATAGTGGTGACTCCAATTTAATCATCTAGTTTTAAGGAAGATCAATGCCTATTTTGAATATATATTTTCATTTTAGCTTTGAGTGTTCTTTCTTGTTTACAAATCTAGAAGGATTCAGATCATACTTAAAGGGTGACCCATCCAAGCAACTTGTCTTGCCCCTAAGTATTTATCAAATAAGAGGGAGACAAGTTTGGAGGCCTATTGAAGGGAAAGGTTTGGCTGCTAAGTAGTGTCTTGACAACCAATATTTTGATAATGTTTAATATTTTTTTTAACTCTTCATTATTGAGGACTTTCACAACTCTTTTAGTCACTCTAAACTTATAATCCTAATTATTATCTAGCTCCTTCTCAATTAGTTGAATCCCCTCCTAAGCTTGACCTACAAAGTCCCCCTCATTCACCCCCTCACATCCCATTCTAGTTATTCTTGAACCTCTAATTAAACCAATCATCAAGTATAGGGACCCAAATGATAATGAACATCCTACATTCTGTCATGTCCCCTTTTTCCTGGACATTGACAGTCTTGATGATTAGCCTATTATGCGACCTTCGTAGGCTAATAAGATGGATAGAGGGTCATAATGGAGCTTGGCTTGACTTTGATTCAAAAAATTTCTACATTTGGTTTTCATTCAGGTTATTTCAGGCATTGGGCCTGAGCTCCTACTTTTTAGGGATATTGTATATGCAATGGAGCGCCTTTATTTTGGTATGGTGATGTGCGGAATCACTCCCTGATTCACTAGCTTCGATTGGTTCAAGGATCCGACATGTATTGAGGGAGATATTAATATTTGATTGATTTAATCAAATATTAATTATTTAGCCTAATTTTAATTAGAAACCCTAATTCTAATTTAAGAAACCCTAATTAGGGCAAGCATATCTTTTGAGGGTATAAGGGTTTCTCATGGAGGCCATTGTTCATAAGCCATTGATTATTGATATTAATTTTGAGAATTTCTTCTGTGAAGATTGAGCCTAGGGTTCAAGGATTCCATCTGCATTGGAGAACGTTCCCTCTTCAGTGTGTGCAATTAAGAGGCTATGGAATATTAGCTAGTCTATTGCCAAAGTGAGAGATAGCTTCATCCAGAAGTTATCACAGAATTTCAGGTTTGAGAGATAACTTCACACAGAAGTTATTACAGATATTCCAGGTATTTCTTTATTCTTGTTTTGATTCAATAAATTATACAGCTAGAGATCTTATGTGCTAGAAACATATATTGTCAGATCAGGGGTTGAAAACAGGGAAGCGTGCTTAATTGGCGGCCGTACAAAGTCCGTACAGGTCCGTACAGATCAACTCAGGAACCGACCTCGGCAGACAGAGGGTTTCCAGTGACCGACATCGGTCGACTTAAGACCGACGTCGACAGAAAGCTGACCTGAAGTGATCGACGTCGGCAGTTTATCGACACAGCAGGCCGAGACCTTCCAGAATCCAATTTTCGCTTCCAGTTACCAATTTTCGCTTCCAGTTTTGCTAAGTCAGGGTTTTTAAGACTGTATTTCATATTTATATGCATAATAAAGGACTACAATTGTAATAGTTTAGAAGGACAAGTGATACAATCTGTAATTTGTTATTAAGAGACTATATTAGTGTGATCATTCTGAATTTATTCAACAGAAGTTATATCTTGTTCAGAGTTTTTTTGTGTTGCTATATTTCCTATTTGGAGGGGATATTACAGTGGTATCAGAGCTAATGTCTTGCCATCCTGTTGGGTAGTTTGGGTAGATTGAATCAGCAAAGTATCATGATGCCTTCATATACTCAGAAACAGTGGGACAATGATATGAAGAAGCTGGAACACAGTTTGAAGCAGTTGGATGAAACCCAGAGGAGGATGAATGAAATTATTTCATACCCTACATACAAAGACAAATCCACGCGATATATGACAGTGAATGATGAGTGGGACTTATTACCTCCTCATGTTCAAGAGAGGACGACCTTTGATCGATTTGTCAAGCTGAGGAGAGAGCACTACAGATCACTTAGATGAGAGAGCAGCATGTCCCATAATTATTATGATTATGAGATAGGATATAGTGAAGATGAGGATGAGTTAGATGCTTGCACTCAGAGTGTACAGGTGGGCTCAGATGTTAGTGCACTGAGGGTTGATGATCTCTTATTTATGATAGAGATTGTAGAAGAGTCCCAGGATCCTATTATTGCAGATGACACTCAAGAGAATGCAGTGCACAGTTTTGAGGACTTAGTTTCACCGGTTGTTTCTTTTCATATGGAAGAGTTAGACAGTGATGCTACAGTTGTTGATACTCCGTCTATTGATATGAGCTTTGGTGTTGATTTACAGAGTATGGATGATCATTTGTATATTGAGGTGGTTGGTGATGAGTACATTCCTGCAGTTGTTGCTGAGGGGCATGTTGCTGATGCTGACACACATATTCTGGATTTGGGAGTACCTGATTCTGATGAGTTCGAGATACCAATGGAGTTGAGTCTCCAGTTTGATTGTTCTCACATGGATGACAGTGTGGTACAGTTGGTTGTGCCACCTTTACAGAGAGATCAGTTGGGGTGTGTGGGGGAGTATGTTGATGCTTCCACATATAATTTTTACTGCACTGAACCATTCATGGAGTATTTGATGGATAGTGCAGGTGTTCATCTGGACTCACATAAGATGACAGAAGGTGTTATTGTCCGAGGTTCTAGTGCTATTAGCAGATTGGGTGAGGAGATTTTACGAACCCTTTCTACTATGTTACCTTACAGGGATGTTGAGGTGATGTTTGTTGAGCCGAGATTGGAGCCATCCATTGAGTCCCAGTTTGGCAATAGTGAGCTAGTATCAGAGTTTGGGGGTTCTTACCAGCATCATACGGTGAGGTATGCTCTTATTTTTCTTTGCATTTAGAGATTAGTTTTGGTGTCAGTGACTCAGGGATCCATGATTGTCATATACACGGTCCAATTGGGTGTGAGTATCAGTTAGATAGGGATTTGAATTTTGACAGAGTGGATGTTTTAGTTGGCTTGAGTTCCACAGAGTGGTTTCTTCTACCGGCATCTATGGTTGGTTTTCAGATATTTGTTTGGGTGTCGAGTGCAGTTTTTTAGTTGCTGATTTTGATACTGTTGATGCTGTTAATGTTGATAATTTATTCACATGGGTTGATTGGTGACATGATGGATGTTACACAACTTTTTCCTTGGGATCCAGGTGGATTGAGTAGTTCATTGTTCTGAGATTGCTTGGGGTCAAGCAATTTCCACAGGGGCAGATTGTCATGTCCCCTTTTTCCTGGACATTGACAG
The DNA here is from genome assembly GCA_037957365.1 of Torreya grandis. Classification (NCBI taxonomy): domain Eukaryota; kingdom Viridiplantae; phylum Streptophyta; class Pinopsida; order Cupressales; family Taxaceae; genus Torreya; species Torreya grandis. Next base: position 652,048 of record JARHVA010005735.1, on the reverse strand, counting down.
TCTTGATGATTAGCCTATTATGCGACCTTCGTAGGCTAATAAGATGGATAGAGGGTCATAATGGAGCTTGGCTTGACTTTGATTCACAGAATTTCTACATTTGGTTTTCATTCAAGTTATTTCAGACATTGGGCCTGAGCTCCTACTTTTTAGGGATATTGTATATGCAGCGGAGCGCCTTTATTTTGGTATGGTCATGTGCGGAATCACTCCTTGATTCACTAGCTTCGATCAGTTCGAGGATCTGACATGTATTGAGGGAGATATTAATATTTGATTGATTTAATCAAATATTAATTATTTAGCCTAATTTTAATTAGAAACCCTAATTCTAATTTAAGAAACCCTAATTAGGGCAAGCATATCTTTTGAGGGTATAAGGGTTCTCATGGAGGCCATTGTTCATAAGCCATTGATTATTGATATTGATTTTGAGAATTTCTTCTGTGAAGACTGAGCCTAGGGTTCAAGGATTCCATCTGCATTGGAGAACATTCCCTCTTCAGTGTGTGCAATTAAGAGGCTGTGGAATATCAGCTGGTCTATTACCAAAGTGAGAGATAGCTTCATCCAGAAGTTATCACAGAATTTCAGGTTTGAGAGATAACTTCACACAAAAGTTATTACAGATATTCCAGGTATTTCTTTATTCTTGTTTTGATTCAATAAATTATACAGCTAGAGATCTTCTGTGCTAAAAACATATATTGTCAGATCAGGGGTTGAAAATAGGGAAGCATGCTTAATTGGCAGCCGTACAAAGTCTGTACAGGTCCATACAGATCAACTCAGGAACCGACCTCGGCAGAGAGAGGGTTTCTAGTGACTGACATCAGTCGACTGAAGACCGACGTTGGCAGAAAGCTGACCTGAAGTGACCGACGTCGGCAGTTTATCGACTGACGCCGGTGACTGTGTGTTCGACACAGTAGGCCGAGACCTTCTAGAATCCAATTTTCACTTCCAATTTCCAATTTTCGCTTCCATTTTTGCTAAGTCAGGGTTTTTAAGACTGTACTTCATATTTATATGCATAAGAAAGGACTACAATTGTAATAGTTTAGAAGGACAAGTGATACAATCTATAATTTGTTATTAAGAGACTATATTAGTGTGATCATTATGAATTTATTCAACAGAAGTTATATCTTGTTCAGAGTTTTTTTGTGTTGCTATATTTCCTATTTGGAGGGGATATTACACATTCTATGTTCCTAGATGTAGGCCTATCAATTTTGATAACACTAAAGGTTATCCTAATGAAGTCCAAAATGAAGTAAGGAAATGCATTTCAAAATTCCAAGGTAACAATAAAGTGAGTGATGATCAACACTTGAGGGATTTTCATAGCATCATTAAAGATTATAAGCTTGATTACAAGGATGTGTGTATTAACTTGTTTTTTCACACATTGGAGGAAGATGATCACAAATGGTTCCATTCACTTCCTTATAGATTAATTCATTTGTGGACAGTGATGAGTAATGTTTACATAATTTAGTATGGTGATAGAGTTTATCCAAGGTTCCTTTTAGTTGAGTTTGAAAACATCAAGAAGAACCCTTATGAGTGTGTGCAAGACTTTAACACATGGTTCAACAAAGCTATGATGTGGATATTCAAGAACATAAGGCTTAGTAATATAGCATGCTTGATAAAATAATGAGATGCCTTTGATAATTAGGTTGGGTATTACTTATGGGACAAGGCTCCCATGAACCTATGATTAGTATTTATTAGGACCATCAAAATTGAGAATAACATAAAGGTTGTGGGAAATCCCATGAATAAGTGGTCTGATGTGATGTTGGTCAATCTTGAAAAAACGTAGTCCTCAAAGATACCTATCCTTGATGAAATGGTTAAGACATTGGCCTCCTCTATCAAAGAGATGTCCTACAAGCTTTTTAGAATTGAGAAGGGTATCCCTCATGTGTCTACCATTGAAGAGAGGGATCCAAATTTGAATTAATCATAAAGGGGACCTAATTTCCATAATCAATACAATGATAAGAGGGAAGTGGCCTACACATGAAGAAATAATAGATAAACATCAGAATAGAGGGGCCGTGAAAGAAGTTCTTGATCCATTGAATGCCAAAGTGAATGTGGTAGTTTGTGACAATGATATTGATTGGTGAAACAAGTGATTCCTTCGACATCCTCTATGTGATATAACTAAACTAATTGATGAAGATGTGGATGAACCTAAGTCTACATCATCCAATGATGAGATTATGATTTTAAATTATAGAAGTTCCTGAATCAAGATATGCACCTCCACAAAAATTGATGAGTGTTGTTATTATTGATTAGTTTTGGAGTATGATATAAAAGGTATGTGTCCCAAATTAAAAATTTCCTTGTGAGGTTAATATGGCACAAGCATATAAATTTCTTCTTAATGATTTAAAATTTTTAAGATCAATGATGATTAAAAAATATGATGGGGTAATTTTATTAGTTTAGGATAGGCAACTGCTAATTAATGCAATAGTTACCCAAGAGAAAGAATACCAGTTGAGAAGTAAGTATCTAGGTGTTGCTCCTCAAGACATTACCCCTACAATTATGAAGGTAGGGTATGCAATTAAGGAAGTTAAGAAAACTATGGTAGTTCCTAATACCTCAAAGCCAAGACCCATTTCATGAGTTCCTTAGCCTAGAGGTGCTCCCATTAAAAATAAAGTACCCTTATTATATAGTATTCTGAAGGGTGTGAATGATGTTAAACAGAATCTAACATTGAAGGCTACTACTAATAATACAAATACACCCTAGCCTACTTCAATTTAGGCCTTAAGTTATTTTATTTTAGATAAAGGTGTTGTTACCCTTCCACCAAATACTCCTCTTCCTCTGTATAACATATGCAATATGGCCCATGTTTTGATCCAACTTAAAATCATCATGTCACTTTTTGAATTATTAAGATTACCTAAGCATAGGGAGAGGTAATTTGAATAATTTGAATTTGGTGAGAAGTTAGCTATAAATGAACTTGATTTTACCTAAACACCCCCAAAAAGTAGTGAAGAATCTTAAGAGATTGTTGAACTTGCTTTGAAAGTCTATTTGGAGACTATATTAGTAGAGAGTCAACTGAATGTGGATCCATTTTATACAACCATGTTCATAAATGTTCTTATTATCCATAATTTCATGTTTGTTTATAGTGATTATTGTGACATAATGTCCCTGGGTGTCTTAAATGAGCTCAGAGTTAAGATTAAATCAAACTTTGGCAAGTGTTACACCATAGACTCATGAGAAGTTCCAATTGTTGGATAAGTCAAAGGGTTGGTAGTGTAGCTGCTAGTACTTCTAGATAAGTATTAGAATATGGATATGGTAATTGTGAACTACCACCTAAGTGGGGGATGCTATTATCACATAGATGGGCTGATAGTATGGGTGGAAGTGTAAGAATGGACCTTTCCTACACCACCATTCCATTGGAGGGTAAGATTTTAAAACTTTATAGAGAAATAAAGATGATACATGTAATTTAAGATCCAAAATATGATTAAAATGAATTATTGTACATATATGTTAGGCTTGGTGATTTCATTAGGAATGCTGATGCTAGTGAACAACCTGTTGCTCTTGATATTGAACCTGATAGTGATGGTGTAGTTTAGAAGGTGTGTTTTCAAGGGGCTTGTTCTAATATTAGAAATGGATTAGAGGTTTTATTCTATTCCCCCAATGATAAATATTTTAATTTTACTTTTTAGTTGTCCTTTGAGTGTAATAATAATATGGCTAAGTATGAGGAATTCTTGCTTGGCTTATAGATTGCCTGTGAACATGGAATACAAAGATTGATTGTGAAGTGTTATTATGAGATAGTGGTAAAGCAGGTTTGTAATGCTTATGCCACCGAAAAAAAAAGTTTAACAATATTAGAATCTTGTCTAGGATTTTTTTAAATTATTTGATACATTCAATCTTTGTTATCATGATATAGGCTTAAGAAAAGAAGATGATAGACTTACAGGGTTAGGTTCTCAATTTGAAATTACAAATACAATCCCTCATTTTTAGTATCAAGTGAAGGTGCTTATTTGGCCTTCAATCCTAGATAATTTTCATCATTGACAGGTGTGTGATGATGATGACTAGATTAAGAGGTTTCTAAATTATGAAGCTAAGTTCCATGATTAGCTCATAGAATTAGAATCAATGGTTCAGGTTTGTGATGGAAAGGAAACCTTATTTGGGAAGGACATTATCAATCTAAAAACAAACACACTACTTAGAGGATTGGTATGTTTAGAAGCATATTTTGATAGATCAGATAAAATCAAGACTCAAGAATCATTTATATAAAATGACATGATTGAGTTTGATTTGGGTTCTCATGAGAATCCAAAGAATCTCTGGTTGGGTACTCACCTAAGTGCAACTAAGAAGCAACTTTGCATGCAATTACTAAAAACATACTAAGATTGTTTAGCATGGTTTTATTTTGAGTTTAAATCATATAGGGAAGACATATTCCAATATGTCATCCTATTGTACCCTAATAGCAATCCTTTTAGGTAGAAATAAAAATCTATTAACCCCATTTGGACCACTAGGATACATGATGAGCTAAAGAATCTAAGGGATGGTGGTATCATTCAACCCATTAGATATTCATCATGGGTTACAAATTTAGTCCCTATGAGAAAGAAAATTGTGACATCCACTTATGTGTTGATTTTCAAACATTGATAAATATTGTTTAAAACATAATTATCCCCTGCCTAATATGGACAACCTATTACAAAGTGTTACTAGATTAGATAATTTTTCCACATTAGATGGATTCTTGGGATATAACTAGGTTGTGGTGAAGGAATCTGAGAGACCCAAGATCATATTTACAATATTGTGGGGCACATATGTACATATGAGGATGCCTTTTAGGATAATTAATGTTGGTGTAATATTTCAATGAGCTATAGACTTTAATTTTTTAGAGATGATCAACAAGTTTATAGTTGTGTCTCAGATGATATTACTATGTACTCCAAGACTAGAGAATAAAATTATAGAGAAAATGTTGATCAAGTACCAGGAGTTAGGCATTTCTTTTAATGCAAAGAAGTGCCACTTTGGAGTATAGAAGGCCAAGTTCCTGGGACATATAGTATCCAAATATGGTGTCATGATTGACCCCAAGAGAGTATAATGAATTGAAAAAGTGCCCATCCCATAGCCTAAGAAGGGAATCTAATCCGTCTTTGTACAAATTAATTTTGTAAAGAGGTTTGTGTCCATATTTGTAGAGATCATTTTGCCTCTTACTCCCATGATGAAGAGTGAGTAGACCATCAAGTGGGAGGGAAAGACCGTGCAAGATTTCAATGACATCAAAGGATCCTTGAGTTTTGACTCTATTTTGGCCAGCTCTGATTATACTATGCCATTTTAGATATTCTCTTTTGCATCATATAACACTATTTCTACCATCTTATTGCAAAAGAATTAAAATGGTCATAAGCAGTTAATAAATTTCTTTAGAAAAGATATATAAGGTGTTGAATTGAATTAAACCATCATGTAAAAATAATGCTTTGATCTCTTAAAGGCTACCAAGATGTTTAGGCCTTATATTTTTAGTTCAAATATTGTTATTTATGTTCTGTATACCATACTAAATGACATTTTTACATAGACTGAAGTAACTAGAAAGAGATGTAGGTGGGTCAACAAGTTTTAAAAGTATGATATATATATATATATATATATATATATATATATATATATATTAAGACCACCAATTTATCAAAATACATGGGCCTATCGAAGCTCATGGTCGAGACCAATTTCCAAGATTTTAAGGTAAATACTAGTGTTTTCAATATTGATGACTCTTCGAGTCAATTTAACATTTCTCCATGGTATAAACACATTGTATATTAATTGAAAATTCTAAATTATCCCCTTGACTTGGATAAGAGTCAAAGAATAACTCTTAATATTGTTTCCTAAAAGTATTTCTTGACTAAAGATGGACTTGCATGGAAGAATTTGGATGGGGTTATCCTAAGATGCATGCTAGATTAAACTGCTGGCCTGATTGAATATTTTAATAATGGAGGATGTGGTGGCCATTTTTTAGCTAAGGTTGTAGCTCACATAAATTTTGAGATATATTTATTCATGGCCATGACTATTCAAGGATGTTTTTCAAAAAGTCAAAAGTTATGAGAAGTATTCTTGCTTTACTAGTAGGATAAAAGCTTTTAGTTATCTTACCTTACAACCTAGGATGATTGAAGTCTCATTAAGGTAGTGGGGAATGGATTTCATTAGAGAAATTATTGATTCATCAAGTGATAGAAATAGATGGATACTATTTACAATTGATTATTTCACAAAATGGGTTGAGGCACTCCCTACAAAGAAGAATACACACCATGTGGGTATGTATTTTTTTCTAAATTATATTATTTGTATATTTGGTGTGCCTATCAATGTTAATAATGATAATTCCATGAATTTCAAAGATAAACCTTTAGTGTCATTGTGCATATATGATGGAATTTATTTGACCTATGCTTCTAATTACAACCTTCAGGGAAATGGGCAAGCATAATCTAGTAACAAAAACTTGCTTAAAATCAATAGACAAACATTGGAACCAAAAAATAAGAAGTAGGGTGAACTATTGAAGTTCAATTTGTGCATTGATAGGATCATACCAAAATAGCTACAACAAAAATCAATTTTGACCTTGTTTATGGAGCTCAAGATGTTTTGCCTATGAATTTTTAGTTTCCAACCTTTTAGCTCATTCAACAATTAGAAGATGATGAATAAATCAATCACTATTAAAGCAAGATAAACTAGATTGTTGATCTTTATGAAATTTGAAGATAAACTCATGAAAGACACCTAAATTTCAAGGAAAAGTTGAAAAGGATATTTGATAAGAAGGTCACTCCAGGAACCTTCTAAGTAGGTGATTTGGTTCTACTTTAGGATAACAAGCATGAGGAGAATGTATATCATGGAAAATTTGATGCCTTGAAATGGGTCCCTATTCCATTGAGTATCAGACTAGGGAACACACTTTTTTCCTAAGAAACATGGATGATAAAATACTGGAGCTATCAGTAATGGTGAACATCTAAAACACTTCTATGATTGTGTCTATAATTATGTACATAATTACATAATTATGTCTATAATTATGTCTATAATTACATAATTAGTTACAGTGACCAATCTCGATCACCACACAGTCTGCATCCGACCGACATTGGTTCCTGTGCCTATCCTAACTACCGACCCCCCAATGTCGGTGTCTACTTCTACCGATGTCAGTCCTTTTGATTGACATTGGTCTTACATCGCCGATGTTGGTCCTCCTAATCGACATCAGTCTTACCCTGCCCAACACCATTGGCTCTAATGTACACATAAATGACATCGGTACCTATCTATTTGACGTCGGTTCCCCTTGAACAACGTTGGTAACTATGTTTGCCTTTGAGTGATGACCTTTTACCCGTGAGCTTTCTTTGAATCAAATCCCTATCCAAACTGCTCTGCTCAGAGTTACTCAGCCTTCTACACTGATCTCTGTCTGCCATCTCCTCCATAAACACCAAGGCTTTCCAGTTCTTAAGTCTATCAAAAACATCTGACTTCCTCTTAAGGACATGCATCTCCTTCTTGCTCATGTGACCAAGCCTACAAAGCCACATCTCTACAATAGAAGAAGAATCAGTAATATAAGTAGATAGACAAAGGACACCTATTTTCTTACCACTAGCTAATTCAAGTGCATCCACTGTGAGAGTTTCTATGCATCTCTCTTCACCCACCTTTCCTGAAGAAATTAGCCACAACTTCAATATTGGGACCTGCATGACCTCATTCAACACCCATGTTTTGGCCACTTACAATTTTAGCTTCACTTCCCCTTTGCCAATTCTTTGGCAAGGCACACCAGCCCCTAAATAAATATTTCCAAAGTCTCCAAAGACCTTAACATGGAAAAATACTGTATTTCAGACTGCATGGAAAGAGGAAACAAAATCTATAAAACAAGATTCTACTTTATCCAAGAAACATACCAGAGCATCATGTGCAACATCACCTGCAACATCTGCTTCTTCAGTTCCTTCATGCTTATCTTCCAAAAACCAACAATTTTTCTTTCCCTGCTCTTTCTTTCCATAACACCGTAAGTGACCATTCATGATTTTCAATTCCTCCATTCTTAGTGTACTATCTTCTACCATTGCTCTACTTCCACTTAATCAGAAACCCCTAAGAGTGACCTGTAATCAAACACAAAACCTGCTCCCTGCAACCTGGCTCTGATACCACTTTGTTAGACACCCAAACAAAAACTCTACCATACCTTTGTTGGGAATTATGGAAGCACACAATTTATTACCAAACAACTTAATATGTGGAAATTAACCAGAATGCACAAGTAACTAGAATTCAAAAATAACACAAAATATGAGAGATAATACACAATCTTGTATTAATACTCATCAAGAAAAAGAATACAATAAAGAAAATGCCACTTCTTCTCCACACCTCTTAGAGGCTTCCCACACCTCAAGTGTACAGTAATTCTCAATCAAGAGTCCTCTCTCTCTTACGGTCCCAACACACAACTCAAACACAGAGTTGGTGTTCACCTCCAACTAGTTAGTATCCACTACTGCCAGTACACCGAGTATATACACATACTCAATCAAGTGCACAACACACTTTCAAGTAGATCTCCCATGAATTTGCAACAACCTGCAACTCAAATGATCTTACTTTGGAAGGATCTTCCTTGCCTTCCTCTTTAATCTCTTTCTGAGTACACATTGTTCTCCAAGTAGATTCTACCTGATCTTGCTACCTATTGTGTTGCTGTCACCTTGATCTTGCTGCCATCCATAAATCAACTTGGTTTCGCACACCTGCAAACCTAGACCATGCACACACATACACCTACAGATCAATGATCTTATTTACCCATATAGATCTCCTAATGAAGCCATGCACACCTGCTAACCAAGATCATACATACATGAAGAACCCTTCTGATTCTCCAAACCAACACCCACACTTGGTACTATTACACTAGGAGGAACACACCATGCTCTCTTCAATCTAAAGGAGCTTATTTTGCTCTCTTACTCTCTAGCATAAGTTTACAATACAGACCATGATTCTATTATATATATCTCATGCATACAATAATTAGACATCTAATTACAATAATTAGATCCATAACTCGAGACTATAATTAGCCCTCAACATGCAAACACTTAGTTCGTTAACTAACTGTCTGTGAAATAGGCAGTTTTGAACTGCACAGGTGGTCGACATCAGTCCCCATCTGCCTGCAGGTGACTGATGCTGGTTGACTTCTGACCAATGTTAGTTGCTCTTCTGTCTGCACCCTATTGATGTCGGTTGGCTTGACTGATGCCAGTGTCTATGACACTCAGCAACCTCTTCCCCTATTTGCATTAGTGAAGCTTTTAGCTCCACAACCTAACAATCTCCCACTTGGAGATAAACAATTGCACTATACATGTACCTGTACCCCATCTAATTTGTTTCCTAGCTTGTATCCCTCTTCAAGCTCAACCTTAAATACCAACCACAACAAAACCTATGGTGAACCCCCTATCATCCAAGTAACCTACCACATCTGCATCTATAAACCCATGTAGACAAGAACTTGACCCTGCATAGCATGATAACCTGTTGTTGGCCCCTCTCAGACAACTGAGAATCCACTGAGCTTCCCTCCAGTGCTTCTTTCCCAGATCAGCTCCAAACTTTCTGACAGCTCCCACTGAGTGGGCAACCTCAGTCCAGTACACATGTACTTAACCTCATCATGTGAATCAGGACCCTGTTCTATGAACTGTCCAACCATCGATGTGCTAACTGGTATCACACAATCTTTCGGAGACAAAATCAACCTATGATCTTCCATGTCTCTAAAGCACACTCATGCCAAAGAATTTTGTTGCTCCAAATTTATCATGACATGGTACTGAACTAACATTACCCTTAGCTCAGCAAAACCCTATATGTCTGAACCTGCACCAAGCATACCATCCACATACAGTAACAGGATAATGTTGTGACCATCATCCACTTGGTAAGAAAAAAACAATGGTTATACTGACATTGACTAAAGCCCTGCTTTGTCATCCACCTGGTGCCACCTGTCAGACCTATACCACTATCCTGTAGCTACTTATAGACCATATAACCTGGCCTTCCGTCTCATGTGTCCATTCGCTCTATTCTTTAACTAAGGTATCCATTCGTCTCTCAGTGCTTTCTTCCCATTGGCAACCCTACCAAATCTCTCATTTGGTTCTGCATCATATTCCTACCATGCTCCCACTGTTTCTTGGATCCTTCCTGCTTTGCAGTGAACAACGAGTATAAAGAAGAGGAACAATAAATTTGAAGCTTACTTACCCCTTCAGTCCTCCATATGGGTGTTTGAGACTCCATGATAGCTTGTTATCTGCCCACAATCCATTATAGTGACCGACCTCAGTCACCACACAGTCTGTATCTGATCGACGTTAGTTCCATGTGCTTGTCTTGACTACCGACCCCCTAACATTGGTGCCTACTTCTGCCGATGTCGGTCCTTCTGACCGACATCGGTCTTATGTCATCGATGTCAATTCACCTAACCGATGTCAGTCTTACCCTGCCCAACACCACTGGCTCTGGTCTGCACATGACTGACATCAGCACCTGTCTATTCGACGTCGGTTCCCCTTACCTGACGCCGATAATTGTGTTCGCCTGTGAGTGATGAATTTTTACCCGTGAGCTTTCTTTGAATCAAATCCCTATCCAAACTGCTCTGCTCAAAGTTACTCAACCTTTTCCACTGATCTCTATCTGCCATCTCCTCCATAAACACCAAGGCTTTCCAGTGCTTAAGTCTATCAAAAACATCTGACTTCCTCTTAAAAACATGCATCTCCTTCTTGCTCATATGACCAAGCCTACAAAGTGACGTCTCTGCAATAGAAGAAGAATCAGTAATATAAGTAGATAGATAAAGGATACCTACTTTCTTACCACCAGCTAATTCAAGTGCATCTACTGTGAAAGTTTCTATGCATCTCTCTTCACCCAACTTTCTTGAAGAAATTAGCCATAACTTCAAGACTAGGACCTGCATGACCTCCTTCAATACCCATGTGTTGTCTGCCTACAATTTCAGCTTCACTTCCCCTTTGCCAATTCTTTGGCAAGGCACACTAGCCCCTAAATAAATCTTTTCAAAGTCTCCAAAGACCTTAACATGGAAAAATACTCTATTTCAGACTGCATGGAAAGAGGCAACAAAATCTATAAAACAAGATTCTACTTTATCCAAGAAACATACTAGAGCATCTTGTGCAACATCACCTACAACATCTGCTTCTTTAATTCTTTCATGCTGATCTTTCACAAACCAACAATTTTTCTTTCCCTGCTCTTTCTTTCCATAACACTATAAGTGACCATTCATGCTTTTCAATTCCTCCATTCTTAGTGTACTTTCTTTTACCATTGCTCTACTCCCACTCAATCAAAAACCCCTGAGAGTGACCTATAATCAAACACAAAACCCGCTCCCTGCAACCTGGCTCTGATACCACTTTGTTAAACACCCAACCAAAAACTCTACCACAACTTTGATGGGAATTATGGAAGCACACAATTGATTGCCAAGCAACTTAATATGTGGAAACTAACCAGAATGTACAAGTAACTAGAATTCAAAAATAACATAGAATATGAGAGACAATACACAATCTTGTATTAATACTCATCCAAAAAAATATATAATAAAGAAGATGCCACTTCTTCTCCACACCTCTCAGAGGCTTCCCACACCTCAAGTGTACAGTAATTCTCAATCAAGAGTCCTCTCTCTCTTACGGTCCCAACACACAACTCAAACACAAAATTGGTGTTCACTTCCAACCAGTTAGTATCCACTACTACCAGTACACCGAGTATATACACATACTCAACCGAGTGCACAACACACTCCAAGTAGATCTCCCATGAACCTGCAACAACCTACAACTCAAATGATCTTACTTTGGAAGGATCTTCCTTGCCTTCCTCTTTGCTCTCTTTCTGAGTATACACTGTACTCCAAGTAGATACTACCTGATCTTGCTACTTATTGTGTTGTTGTCACCTTGATCTTGCTACGACCTACAAATCAACTTTGTTCTGCACACCTGCAAACCTGGACCATGCACACACATACACCTGCAGATCAATGATCTTACTTACCCATATAGATCTCCTAACATAGCCATGAACACCTACTGACCAAGATCATACATACATGAAGAACCCTTCTGATTCTCCAAACTAGCACCCACACTTGGTACTGTGGCACTAGGAGGAACACACCATGCTCTCTTCAATTTGAAGTAGCTTATTTTGCTCTCTTACTCTCTAGCACAAGTTTACAATACATCCTATGAGTCTATTATATAAATCTCTTGCATATAATAATTAAACATCTAATTATAATGAGTAGATCTGCAGCTTGAGACTATAATTAGCCCTCAAGATGCAAACACTCAGTTCGTTAACTAACTGTCCATGAAACTAGAAGTTTTGAACCGCACAGGGGACTGACGTCGGTCCCTATCTGCTTGGAGGTGACTGACATCGGTTGAATTCTGACCGATGTCAGTTGCTTTTCTGTCTACGCCCTACTGACGTTGGTTAGCCTAACTGATGTTGGTGTCTGTGACACTCATCAACCTCCTCCCCTATTTACATCAGTGAAGCTTTTAGCTCCACAATGTAACAACTCCAAGAACCTTCTAAGTAGGTGATTTGGTTCTACTTTAGGATAGCAAGCATGAGGAGAATGTATAGCATGGAAAATTTGATGCCTTGAAATGGGTCCCTATTCCATTGAGTATAAGACTAGGGAACACACTTTTTTCCTAAGAAACATGGATGATAAAATAATGAAGCTATCAGTAATGGTGAACATCTAAAACACTTCTATGATTGTGTCTATAATTATGTACATAATTATATAGTGTATAGCTTTCTAATTTTGTTGTTTTATTACTCCCTACTTTGGGACTTGTTTGTATAGATTCATTTTTTATTTTTATCATGTATTTTTTTTAAATCCTCTTGATCTATTTGTTTTAAGTGTTGACTCCTTGGCCCAATGTATAGGTACTTGGTCTTCAAATTTGGGTTTCTTTGCACACCCATAGGGGGTGTACATCCCTGAGTGAAATCTAGTGTTAGTGCCTCAAATTGTACTGAAACAATGATCCCTTGTTAAGCATATATGCTTAACTTGTTAATCCCACTTCATATTTAAAATTTTCATCAAAGGTGAAGTGTCCTAATAATTTGGCCTTTACTATCCTTTGGTCTATTAAAAACCAAGTTGAATTCATGTATGAGCATATTAAGACCCTTGTTACAATATCCCTAATTTAATCCCTTTGATTGAAATTATAATTAGTAGGAGATATCTAAGTAGGGATGCTTTAAATATGCCATAGACTTAGTTTAAATTTTATACTAATGTTTAGACATGTTTATTAACATAACCAAACCTTAGTCTAAAATTCATATTTAGTCCCTTTTATTTCTCATGGCCCTTAGTCCTTTTATCTATTATCATGGTATACCTAATGCCTGGTCTCTTTTTTATAAATTTATCTCAAAGTCCTATCCTAAAGATTATATCTTATTTATCGATGCACCAAAAATCTTAGGCTAAGTAATTGTACTAAGTTCTTTGTTCCCCAAACCATGACTTAATTATTTTAATGGTAAATTAGAGCCAATCACATCTGATCTAGTGGATCACAGTCAAATGCTATGTACTATCTTAGGGTAAAATATTTAATTATGCATTATCCAAGCTAAAAATTCAAAAGGGCTTAGGATAAACACACAACCAACAAGTGTCAAGCTCACATGGCATGATTAAGATCTTGGACATGTTCCCATCAATTGATAGTATATGATAAAGTGTATAGATCCTAATTGATGTTATGTAATAAGTTAATATTTCAACAAATACCTAGTACAAGTGTAGATGTGCCAAGTATTGAGATCATGAGGCATGATTAAAATTTTTAGCATATTCTTATCAATTGATAGTATGTAAAAAAGTGTAGAGATCTTGGTTAGCAGTGTGTAATAGGTCAAGATTTTAACAAAGCTCAAGGTGAACATAGAAATGATATGTGGCACAACTACATGCCTAGAATTAAACCTTAAGTACTTGTTAGAAGATCATTGAAGCACACTGATATGTACACATTTTGATTAGTGGAGTGTAGAGAGTCAAGACTTTCACCGAAGATACGATCAAATGTGAGACCTCCACATGATGGAATCATATTAACCTAATATAAATTAAAAAAATATAGAGTTAATAAGGCCCATAGGACTACCAAATGGGATGACCTTAGGGCCATGTATATATAGCATCTAATGGCATTCGACCCTTTAGATCATGATCCAACAAAGCATGTTAGTTTTAACAAACAAGATTTGATGGTGCAAGATTGATGTGGACTTGTCAACAAAGATTAGATAAATGTGGTGGTAACAAGTGTCACAACTATATGAAATATTGTAAGATATCTAATGGCATTTGATCATTTAGATTGTGATCAATAGTCTATCTGTGCATTGATAATTAGAATATGTGAAATAAAAGAAAGATTTTTAAAGGGGAAACGATCACATTTTGAGTTAAATAATAGAGTGACATAGCCTTACGATACATGTAGATAACTCATTGAATATTCCTTTGTAAATGCATATGTAGCTTATATAACATGTGGAATTTAGGTGAGTCATAATTAAACATGGTCAATGGTCAGTGTTTGATCTTAGGTTTAAAGGATGAACAAAGCTAATTTAATAAGAGTAAATGAGATCAACGACACTAGATGAAGGTTGAAATTTAAATAGAACTCAAATCCAATGTCACTTTTCATATGTCAATATGTGGAAATATTTGGCTTAGGAGTTAAAACTGATATCTATAGCATGGATGGGAAAGAATTTGAAGCAAA
This sequence comes from Torreya grandis, assembly GCA_037957365.1. Taxonomy (NCBI): domain Eukaryota; kingdom Viridiplantae; phylum Streptophyta; class Pinopsida; order Cupressales; family Taxaceae; genus Torreya; species Torreya grandis. The sequence goes on along the minus strand of JARHVA010005735.1, from coordinate 636,971 downwards.
GAAGAAGGTTTGTGGGCAATTCTAGAGCATATTTTTATCATGGATTATTTTTTGAATCTATCATAGCTCGAGGATCTCAATGTCATCTATGTAAGAGTAGGTTATTCAATGACATTCATAAGAGGAAGGGAAGCCTTCTAGAAGGTTCCAATTGTGCAAGTAAATGGTTAAAGGCATATCCAAATAGTTACACATGTCGACAAAGTTTGTTTAGATTCCACCACAAGAATTTCACCTTCCATATCATGTAAAATGGCATCTCTAGTTAAAAAATCAAAAGTTTTATTTAAAATGTTCATGATTCCTTGTATAATTTGTTAGAGTAAAAAGTTTTCTTGAAAATGGATGAATATTTTAGGCGTGATAAGAAATATTTTATAGATGGTAGCATCTTGGTGGAATTTGGAGGGATGCCTTGTAATTTTTCAAACTGAAACCTATAGTCCCAGATTTAAATAGAGAAAAAAATGTATAAATATAAGGCTTGTCTTCTACTCAAAGTGGTTATTGGTTGTTCATTTTATCTAGGTCTAGGTCTTGCAAAAGTTTTGGGATCAGTTGATTTTTGTAGAATATTATTTCCCTTGAAAAGGTGGTTGCAAGTGTAAAACAATTAATAAACTTTGAGAGCATGTTTATGTCTCTCTTGTTAAACGAGAAAACTCACCAAGCTTATCCCCATGGTAACATTCTAAAAAATTGATGTATGTAATATTTTATTGCAAAGTTAATAAAAAACATTTATGTCTCTTAATATTTCACTTTGATGAAGTGTTGAAATATATTTTTTATATATTGTTGACTGGATATTTATCTCCATGCTTACTACTAGTCATTTTAAGCATGGGTCTGAATTATAAAACCCTTTCTGCATTATTTTAGAATATGTTGTTGAATAAGTTGTTAGGGCACCCTAGGTTTATGGATTCAATGGGAAAGAGTATGTGAGATTATAGTTTTAGTGTATGTTTATAGAGTTTTATAATCATTTGAGTATTTGAATGTCAATGGCACCAATGACTACAAATTTCTCCTGGTAGTTCCCACTAGCTTGCATTTATGTTTTTTCTCCATCTTTGCAAAGAATAATGTTATGAATACTACAAGATACCCTATTCTTTGAAAACCACCAAAACACCACACTCTTTCTTATAATTACCTAACTATTCTGTCTTGTTTTAATCTAAAAATAACACACCCTTGTTACATATCATAAGTGTTATTTTCCTATAGATGTATAAAAAATTGCACAACTAACATGTGTTTACATTTTGTGTTTTAGAGACCAACATTGAAATCTTTGGTTAAGCCCCTTATTTTTGAAAATTATTTAGAATGAAGGTTTCAAGCACTTTCATATCTATTCTTAATAACTTATCTTTGGCCTAAAGAATTTTCTCATTCCATGTCAGAACCCTTCTTGGATGGAGTGAGTAAGTTTGGTTATGTTCTAATTTGATTTAAGTTCCTTTATGTCAATAATCCTAATGTAGATTGAATTATAAAATATCTCCATGTGAAAATCCTACCCCATAGGTCCTCTCACCTTGGTTCAAGTAGATCCAAAAGTAATAGGTAGTTGACCATAACCTCTATTAGTGCCTCTCATTCATTTTCTCTTTTCAGTCCATTCTAGATGCCAAAGCCTTCCACGAATATAATGACATACTAGCAGTTTTTTCTTCTTTGATTGCCATTTTATTTAAGTGTGAAATGCTAAGTGAAATAGGTATACAACTGGGAACCAACATACCTATCTCATTGTACCTATCCTACCATATAAATAATAAACCCTATTGACTATTGTAAGTGTCATTTATCCACATGTGCATGAATCTTGCATATCTAAAATGTATGTTTATTTTGTTATTCAAATATCAACATTGTAATATCCTATTTGGCTACTAATTTTGAAAGTTTTATTCAGAAATGAAGTAGAAAATAATATTTCCATCTATCTTTAGTAACTTGGATTTATCGAGTAGATTGTACAAGTTTTGTTATGACTTGGTCAAAATTGTGTTTTTTATGTGCAAATAATCCCCATGGAGATTGAACTATAGTATCCATCCATGTGAGAAAGCTACCCGATAGGTCCTCTCACCTTCGTTTATAAAGATCCATAAGTATCATGAAACTAAATATACCCTCTTTTGGTATCTTATAGTCATCCTCTATGTTCACTCCAACCTGATGATAAACCCTTCGTTAACTATAATAACATAATTTTGGGTTTACAGTCCACATTTTCCTTATTCTCAACTATGCAAGGTTGAGTGAAATAGGTTTAAAACTAAGAACCGACACTCTATTGGTATCATTATCAAGGATGATTCTTGACACTTGAGTTGCCTGTGACTATTGTAGAGAGCTATATAAGTTTAGGTTTTAAAGTTCTAAACCTAAATATTTACACTAATTTTCTATCTTGCTCATCAACTATGAAAACATTAGGTTGAAACTATTATTAGGGACTAAGATAATTGGAACCTGTGTTATTACGTAATCTTGTAAAGAGATCTATTTTTTAATGTTCTTAAGTTATCTGTAAAGTAATATTTGATACAATAACCTATAATGAGTAGTTTTAGATAGTATTTATTCATATTATCCCATATGTTTGAAATTTTAGGTGATTTAAGCATGATTTTCTACTTTGGGCCATCAACAACCCAACACTATATTCACACCATTTTTGGGGAGTGATAATATCCTTGACACTTATGTTTCCATAATTTCTTACAAGGAGTTGATTATTTATTCATGATTTTAAGTGATTTACTCTTTTGGACATGAGTCTAAGATTTTTAGTATCTTTTCTCTTATATCCCATCACTAATGAATATAAAGTATAATTTTAGTATCTTTGAGTTGAATTAGCCTATATCCATGGTATAAATACATTGTTTATTAATTATGACATTTGAATTGTCCCATAAACTTGGATAAGAATAAAATAAGTACTCTTAAGATCAATTCCTAGAACTATCTCTTAATTAAAAATGGAGTAGCATCTCATATTCATATATATTTAAATGAAATTCCAATAGACTTCACCAGAAATCCTCAAAGTTATCAACACATAATATTCATGTTAAAACTAGGAAAAGGTGAGCTAGAGGGATCAGTTATGGCTATGGGTGAGAGCTCCAAGGGTTTGCTGCAGGTAGAAACATCCACGGTTGGGTGGCCTTTTTCTAGCAAAGATTGCAGGAGAAGGAAAAGGAGGCATTTTATGTGGGCAAAAGAGCTAAGATCAACAAAGTCAATGGATGTCTTCCATGCAGACAAGACAGGCCTGTGTTGGTTATCCCCTCAGAGATTGTAAAAGAAGATGTGGAATATTTGGCTTTACATGCGTTAATCTATAAGTTTCTTGGAATTCACATATCCCTATTGGCTTTGGATGTGTGGATTCATTGTTCATTATAGATTGAAGGTGATTTTGACATCATGCTAGCTAGTAACAGCTATTTCATGGTAAATTTCTCTTACATCTCTGATAAGAATCATATTTTTGAGGGAGGTCCTTACTTTTATGATCGTATTAGCCTTTTCATAAAACCTTGGCATGTGGGGTTTAACTCGGCTAAGGATCTTGCATCACGAGTTCCAATATGGGTCTGGCTATCGAGACTACCTCTAGAGTTCTAGCGTGAGGACACCTTGCAGTAGATTGCTACTATTTTTGGAACACCAATTGCAATCGCTCACCAATCTCTAGACAAGAAGGTTATTTCCTATGCTTGCATTTGTGTTGATATTGATATAAACAATCCTTTGCCAGATTCTATTGAAATTTGTTTGGGATCCTCATCTTAGATCCAACAAATATATTATGAATCCATCCCCTTCTAGTGTCGAATCTGCCATGTGTATGGTCACCTGCAGTGCCAATACCCTCAAGCATCCAAAGGTGCCAGTATTTCCAAGGGATCATTTGGTCCATGGACTGCCAATGCAAGTATGAGGAATGGACAACCTGAGTTCTTTGGTAATAGGAATGGCTAGCCCAATAGCACTGTAAAAGGGAAAACCAATTTGAATACTCCCATTTTAGATCAAGGCCCCTTTGACTATACTAGACCTACCAGAGATGGTTTTACCCTAGTTTGATGTCGAGATAATGGATGGGGCTAGAGGCACTCTCATCTGGACTGACAAGGAGATGCTAGTTTTAATGATTTTGAAGGTCTAGATAATATGATCATAGAAGAGGTCACTCTTATAGTGGAGTAGTGTGTGAACTTGGATTTGGAAGGGAAGAGCTATATTGCCAATGTCTCCTAGGATATTGTCATTTAGCAACTTTAGAAGGCTACTCCTGACCCAAAATTTGAAGCCCCTGTGGTTTCACCTACTTCATAGGATAAAGAGGTATGCTGGGTAGATCTGGTTAAAGATGTGGGCACTCACAGCAAAAAAAAGGGACCCTCTCCTACTCTTGGATTAATGCAATGACCTTCTTAGAAGGTCTTTTTTTCACACTTTCCAGAGCAAGATGCAAGAAGGATCAAGACATAATTAAACTTATAGGAGATTTATTGGTAGTGTCAGGGGTGGTGAAGACCTCGGATGAACACTTTTCTCACTCTACTCAATGATTATCTTGTCATGGAATGTAAGGGGATTGAATAGCATCCCTAGACAAAGGTTATTCATAAGCTAGTGATAGATCATTCTCTTGATATTCTTTGTATTCATGAGACCAAACTCTCCATGGACTCCCTGTTCACTTGCTATCCTAATATTTGGTTACTTGGTCAATGCCAGTTTGTTGGCACCCTAGGGACCTTTGGTGGTCTTGCTATGTGATGGGATCCTAGGAAAGTTTCACCAATCCACTGGCTATCCTATATCTCGACCCTCTCAATGGTTGCTTCCTCCTTGGAGACTAGTGAGCTGATTTTGGTCACCAATGTGTATGCCCTTGTCGACCTCCCAGGTCAGCTCAAGTTCTGGGACCACATTTGGTATGTCAGAAGCTGCCACCCTTTCCTGCCTTGGATTGTAGCTCGGGATTTTAACTCTATTCTTAGTCTAGAGGAGAAGAGAGGTGGCTTACATTAGTTGGGACCTTCTTTCGAGCTTCTTCAACAAAACATTGACTCTTTACATCTTTCAGATGTTAAACCCCTTAATGGACTATTTACATGGAACAACATAAGGATGGGGAATGTGGCTATCTTAGAATGCTTGGATAGGTTTTTTGTCTCTTGTTTTTGGCAATCTAGATCCATCTCTCTCTTCTAAAATTCTTGACTGGTGGGGGTCCAACCATTGGCCTATTAAGCTCTCTTCTAGTCATATTACTGCTCCCAAGAAGTCCCCTTTTAAGTTTTAGTTGATGTGGCTTCATGAATCCTCCCTCCATGACTTAATGGCTCACTGGTGGAGCCAAGGAAGCCCGAATTATGGCACAACTATGTACTCATTTTCTAAGAAGCTTCTGTATGTTAAAAGGAAATTGAAAAATTGGAATAGGCACTACTTTGGTAATCTCCACACCATGAAGAAGAGAGCTCAAGAATGACTGGATGCCATCCCCAGGCAAATCTGAGACCTTGGCTTGTCTGAAGCCCTTCGCTCGACTGAGTTACAAGCCTCTATAGATCTAGCTGAGTGGGATCTTTGAGAAGAAATTTATTGGAAATAGAAGGCTTGTGTAGACTGGCTCTAGGAGGGGGACACGAACATGGCTTTTTTCCATAACTCTGTGCAAGATCGATGTAATAAGAGCTTCATCTCTTCCCTAGTTACTTTAGATGGTAGGCGCCTGACTTCCTCCAAAGATATATCCAGGGAAACTATTCGGTTCTACTCTACTCTCTTCTCAAAGGATACTCCTCTTGATGAGCTAGTAAAAGACACTATTTATCTTGTATTCCCTCTGTTGTGACTTCAGAAATGAATGACTCCCTTATGTAGCCAATTTGCAGGGCTGAATTGGAAGGGGTGGTATTTGGCATGAATAAAGGCAAGGCTCTAGGTCTAGATGGATTACTGGTAGAATTCTTCCAAGAATTCTAGGATGTCATTAATCAAGATCTTTTAGATGTGGTTTAGGAGTCATATTCCAGCAAAGAAATGCTCTGGGCTTTGAATGCTACTTTTCTTGTGCTTATCTCGAAGAGAGAATGGGCTAATCAGTTGGAATGTTTTAGACCCATTTCTCTCTGCAATGTTGTCTATAAAATCATCACTAAGCTCATTACGGAGAGGCTTAAAATCTGCCTTCCCATGGTTATGTCAGAGGAGCAAGGGGGTTTCATTGTGGGCAAGCAAATTTTGGATGGGGTGGTTATAGCATCAAAAGCTATTCATTCTATGAGTACTTCCTAGGAATGAGAAATGTTTATTAAGCTTGATATGGCTAAGGCATATGACAGGGTCAGTTGGGGCTTCTTTCAAAATGTTTTTTTGGCTTCAATTAGGACTGGATCCACTGGGTTCTCAGTTGTGTGATGACTTCTTCTTTCTCAGTCCTTATTAATGGAGCACCCTCAGATATTTTTGGCACTTTTAGAGGACTTTGTCAAGGAGACCCACTCTCTCCATATTTGTTTATCATTCAATCAAAGGGACTTGGATGACTTACTAAGCTCTTGATTTCTCAGCATATGCTTCAGGGATGGCGTTGGGGGAATGGATTACCCACTTTGTCCCACCTCCAGTTCATTGATGACACTTCACTTGTGGGGAGAGCTTGGATTCAGGAAGCTGAAGCTTTTTGGCTCACCCTGGACACTTATTTGGTAGCTTCTAGGCAAAAAATTAATGATCACAAGTCCTCCATTTTTTTTTTCAACACCCCTGAGCCTATCCAGTAGAGGATTATTGCTATTATAAGGTTTAGGTTACAGTATCTTCCCCTCACCTACTTAGGAGTCCCTATTGTGGTGGGATGACAGTTGATTCTCTTTTGGCAAAAGGTGCTAGATAAACTAAGATAGAAAGTTAACCACTGGACTCATAAGTGGCTCTCCACTGTTGGCAGGGTGACACTTCTACAATCAATGATTCAAGCCCTTCCCATTTATCATAGTATGGTTTAGGCTGCCCTGGGGTACTTCCTTAAGGAATTCGATGCTCTTTCTCACCAATTTGTATGGAGCGGCAATCTACAAAATACCAAATGGAGTCTCCTTAATTGGGACAGTATTTGTTGGCCAAAAAAGGAAGGTGGCCTTAGGTTGTACTCTACAATTTTGTGCAGTCAAGCTCTTGCTGCCAAACTCTATTAGTGATGGTGCTCCAGTCAAGCTCACTTTTGGGCTCATATCCTAGCATTTAAGTACTATTCGAGTGTTGATCCAATGGATATTTCAAGACTTCCTCTTGAGGGAAGAAGGTCAATAGTGTGGGATACCCTCAAGCATGGAGCTCATTTGGTGAAATGTAGCCTCTTTTAGATCAACTCCTAGGATGGGTTCCCCCTCTCTTATCCTCTCATCCACATTTGTAGCCACTTTGTGATTCTTTGCTATCTGTTGGCTGGAATATGGTGGATCATTATAAGGAGGCCTTCAGGATGGGCATAGCAGTGCGGTACTGATGGAAGAACTCTTCATATTGGCCATCAAGTGGTCCCATGGAGGATCAGCTGGAGTTATCCAAAATTTTGGGCTTTAAGGAATGTAGTTCTTTGTAGGAGTGAGATGTTCTTGCATGGGGTGGAGATCCCTCCAGGAAATACTCCATATCTTCTAGGTACCTTGCATTGACAAGGCAACTATTTGGTGAAGTGGTGATCTCTTAGGGGAACAAGGTTTGCAACAGCTATTCTTGGCCTAAGTGTAACTTTTTCTTTTAGGTTCTTGTTTACAATAGGTGTCTTACTTGGGACAACCTCTGCAAATGGGGATTCTAGGGGCCCTCTATGTGTGTTTTATGCCATAATAGCGAAGAAACCATCTCCCATCTTTTCTTTCAGTGCTCTTTTGCCAAACAAATTTGGCACATATGGTGGGATGTGTGGGACTGCCCTTGCTGGCACATTGCTTCTTTGTCTAAATTTTGGGACCGATTGGGTCACCCTCCCTCTCAGGCTTTATTTCTTTAGGTTGCTTGGCATATTGGCCTGTCTTTTATCTTGTGGTATATATGGCTGGAGAGGAACATGCAGATTTTTTAGGATGTGAATATTGAGATCATGGTCTTATGGGGGAAAATTACAAATTCTATTCTTGAAACCATCCATGCTAAGTGTGATGTGGCTGTGGACTTGGGTTTGGCAGATTCTGGGATCTACGCATGATTTGTTGTTACGTATCCAAGAGATATTCCCTTCACCCCTCACACTCTAGCGCATGAGCATAGACAGATTATGCACCCTATCAATCAGACGAGATGGTGGTCACCCCCTACGGTACGCATCCTCAAAGTCAATACTGATGGGTCATCTCTGGGAAATCTTGAACTAGCTAGTGTTGGTGGGGTGGGATGTGATAGTTTTGGTAAGATGTAATTTTTATTTTCAATTCACAAGGGTTATCATACAAATAACCTCATGGAAGCTCTTGTGATCTTGATTGCCATACAGTAGTGTTGTTATCTTGGCTAGCACAAAATCATTTGTGAATCTGACTCGTAGGTTGTTGTCAATCTGTTGAATAAGTGGGATTTTGAGACGGTTGATTGGCATTTGGCTGGGGTGGTGCAACAAGTGCTTCAACTTTGTAATTATTTGAAGTCTATGACCTTTATGTATATTCCCTGTGAATGGAATGGGGTAGCTGACTACTTGGCCAAATGGGCCTTCGAGCATGGACTGCCTTGGAACATCTCAGATCATATGATGTTGGCCCTTGACTTATCCCAGAAGCTGGTTCAACTTGTTAACCAAGATACTGCTATGTAACTATTTTTCCCCGTCTTTAATAATATTTTTACCCCTCTTTTAGTTTTAAAAAAAATGGACTAGCATGGAAGAATCTAGATGGGGTTTTCCTAAGATACTTGGTAGAGGAAGAAACTACTAATTTGATTAAAGACATCCATAGTGGAGTATGTAGTTGTCACATTGCACCTAAAGTCACAACTTAGAAAATTATGAGAGTTGGTTATTGATGGTCATCACTATTCAAGGACATTACACATAAATTTAGAAGATACATGAAATGTTAGCACTTTGTTGGAAGGTTTAAAGATTTTGATTTTGTTCCCCTAAAACCTATAATGATTGAAGGCCCATTTAGATAATGGGGAATGGATTTCCTTTGGAGATCACTAATTTGTCAATCACTAGATATAGATGGATATTGGTTGTAACTAAATACTTCACAAAATGGGTTGAGGTAGTCCCTACAAAGAAGGCCACACATTGGTTGATTATGGACTTATTATTGAATCACATTGTTTATAGATTTGGTGTGCTTATTAAGGTAATTTTTATCAATGCCATGATTTTTAGATCTACACTATTGGTGGCATTATGTAAAGAATACGAGATCACCTTGAATTATGCTACCAATTAAAAACCTCAAGGGAATGGGCAGTAAAAATATAGTAATAATAATTTTCTCAAAATCATTATAACTTTGGAAGCTAACAAGGAGAAGTGGGGTGAATGGCTAAAGTTTTCCTTGTGGGTCGATAGGATCATACCTAAGAGAGATACATGTAAAATACCTTTTGAGCTTGTTTATGGAGCTCAGACTATTTTACACATGATTTTATAATTTCCAACATATCAATTCATTTAAAATTAAGGAGAAGATGAGGAATTCAACAACTACGAAACTAGAATGAACAATATCATTGAGCTTGATGAAAATAGAAGACAGGATCATGAAAGACACCTCATTTTAAAGGAAACACTAAAGAAAATATTAGATACGAAGGTCACTCAAAGAACATTTTAGCTAAGTGATATGGTTTTAATTTCAGAGAGTAGGCATGAGGAGAAAGACAAGCATGGTAAATTTGTTTTTGGAGATTTTTGGCAATTTATTTGTTTATTGATTGAACTTGTTATAATTTTTAATTTGAATTTATAAATAAAATTTCTAAAATTTATTTAGGTTTTATTATTTACTAGGTTATTTTAATTTAATACAATAATAATTACTCTATTTTTAATTTTATTAATATTTAAAATATTATTTTAATAATTGCTATAAAATAATTTCACAACATTTTAAATAATAAATATAATTAATATTACAATATTTTAGTATAAGTATTTTAACCATATTATTGGTAGTAATAATAAGATTAATATTTATATTATTAGAAATAACTATTATTATAATATTGTAGATTTATTAATTATTTTTAAATTTAAATTCAAAAAATTCTTAAATATTACCAAAATTTTCTTCCCTATAATTTTCAATTATAGGTTACACTATTATATTATATGTAATATTATGAATTTTAATATTAAAATTTTAATATTTTTTTTACAAAAACTTATATAATATTAATTATTATAATCTTAAATATCATTCAATATACTTATAGTTTTATTTATAATATGTGCATTATTGAAAAATCAAAATTTATTAATTATTTCATTTAATATATATTTTTAAACCTTAATGAAAACTTGTTTTATAACTTCTTGCCTTTTTTTAATTTTGATATTTTTTTTGCAATGTTTAATTCTTTTCAGGAAACTTTTTGTAATTATCATTTTTATACATATTTTATGGAGTGAAAGATCATGTTTGTTGTCCCCCAAAAATATCACTCATTTTTGGGACAACATTTGAACCATTTTGGTCCTACAGACCAAAATTGTCTCTTCCCTTTTTAAAATTTGTCCTAAGAATTCAAATTCTTCATTTTTCAAGCTTCTCATAAATCTAAGGACTCTGCAGGCTTAAATCTACAGAATCTAGAGGCTTAAATCTATAGACTCTTTTAAGGATTCATTCAGTACCTTGGTTCAAACAAAAAATCTCCATCGGCAAGCATCGGCAGCAAGTTCAATGAAGAGGTTCAAGTGATTGGTTCAAAGCTTGGTTCAATCAATTGTTTCAAGGAAGAGGTTCAACGGTTGGTTCAAACAAAGGGTATATCGGCTTGAACCATTTTGGTTAAGCGAAGTGATTCAACGTTTGGTTCAACCAAGTGGTTCAATCAAATGGTTCAACATATGGTTCAAAGCTTTGGTTAAACATTTGGTTCAATCAAACAGTTCAACAACTTGGTTCAAAGGAGCAATTCAAAATGCAAATAGCTCAAAGGCTTGGTTCATTAGCTTGAACCATTTTGGTTTAAATCCTTGGTTCAACAAATTGGTTCAAAGACTGGTTCAATGAATTGTTTTAATTTTCAGTTCATCCGATTGAACCAAAACTTGGTTCAATATTTGGTTCAACCAAGCGGTTCATCGACTTGGTTCAATGGAATGGTTCAATGTTTGGTTCAATAAAAAAGTTCATCGGCTTGAACCATTTTGGTTTAACCAAGCAGTTCAATGTTTGGTTCAATAAAGAGGTTCAAAGCCTTAGTTCAAAGGAGCGATCCAATGTAAAAGTTCAAAGAGCCTCTCAAAGGACAAGTGCCCTTATGGAGGGCACTTGGTCAACAAAAACACCCTTCGGAAGGGTCATTTTTGAAGAAGGCCGCAAAGGTAAATTCTTTCAAAATATTTATTTAAGGTAGACAGTTATAATTCTTTCAGACTTTTGTCCAAAGGAATTCCTTCAAACAAAAAGTTTAAAAAAATTCAAGAAGTGGTCGCGGGAAGAAAAAGATAATAACCAAGGCGAATTGAAATTCTGTAGACTTTTTGTTTGTGAGAATTTGTCCATGGAGAAAGCCTGAGGAAAGCCTGTGAAGACTATAAATAAAAAGGCCACTGAAGGACCCCAAAGGGTAGGTGCCCTTGTGGGGGACTCTCGGTTGCCAACTTGAAGCATACTTCCCCAAAGCTGAAGGGTCACCTTCCCTTCGGGAAGATGTAAAACAAAAAGCCCGAAGGCCATTCAAAGACTGCCCAAAGGGCAGATAGCTTGCAAGGAGTTCTTCTTGACCCAAAATAGGTTATTTCTTAAGCCCTGAAAGGGCAAGTTCAATCTGGCAAATTGCCAAATCAAAAATTCAATAGAAGACAAAGGAGTGACACACCCAAAGATGTCAAATTCAAGACAATAAAATAGTCATTGATCCTTTGAACCTACATACCAAAATGCATTCACAAATTTCAAGGCCAAGACTAGCAAAAAGCAAAGAATGAACAAAATAGCAAACTAAATCTAGGACCTGATTTAATTAACCAAATAGGAGGAATGATGAAGGTAAGATTAGATCACCAGGTGGACATTGAAAGTTGCAAACTTTCAATAAGCATGACTTATTTACCTGCATTGATAAAATCAAATGGGTAAAATGCCCCTAAGTTCCAACCTATCTTCTTAATAGATTCCAATGCAACATGATGCATTACTATTCTTGATTCCTTCGTGAAGTGGCTATATAAGGGACTCTCTTCTATTGTAAATGGATATCTCTTTTTTGACAATCAGAATGAAAATTTTCCCAAATTGAAAGGCACTTCTGAGACTTTGAGCTCAGTTTGTTGATCATATTTTGTTACTGGAATAAGAAAGCAAGTGACTTTTTAGAATTTGTGCTGTGATATCTTTGTTGTTGAGGAAACTGTTCTTCTATCTTTTTCCTTGATTTATTTTCTATTCCTTTAATTCAATAAGAAGGATTAGTGAAATTAGTCAGAAAGGTGTCCTGAAGAGTCAACTATGGAGAGACTTTGTGCCGCCATAATTGCTTTTCACTGTGTTTTCTTTTCATTTTTGTGTAAAGGACTTTGGAAGACTTTGTGCCGTCATTGTCCTTCGTATCTTACTCTTGAGTAATTTAGGTGGAGACTTTGTGCTGCATCTTGATTTACTGGTTATTAATCTTTTGCTACATTTTTCTATTACTACCTGGAGTATTCTTGTGGCTTGCTGAATAGTACTTTTGAAAGAAGAGGAGTGCTTTCTATCATTTTCCTTGAGTTTCTCCTGTGATTTGCATACATCATCTCTGAAGAAAGAGAGATGGATGGTTTGTCCTACCCTTGAGTATTATTTTCTATATATATAGGGAACCTCCCCTTGATGAGAGGAGAGATTAGTTCCCTTCTGATGTGGTAAATCTACACACTTGGATGACTAATCTTCCTACTTTGGCTGATCAGAACTATTTTGTTTATCAGTACGCTGATCAACAACATATTCAACCAATAATGTTGTTTTTCATTTTCATTTTATTTTTATTCTCTTCTAATGAAGGATAAAAAATGTGCATCCAAAATGTTAAGAAACAATAAACATTTCACATAGTTTATTTGAAAAACTACATTACTATTTGTAGAGACTGTGAAAGAACTAAATCTTGAAATATTAGAAAAATAAGTATGTGGTATGGTTTATGAATCTTTTATTTTGAAACACCCTTGTTGTTATCTCCCTAGCTCCCAAGGGCAAGAATACCACAACATTTAAAATTTCATAAATAAAAAAGAAACAAATATGTATTTTTTTATTGATAATGATTTTTCACTTAAACTATAATCAAATCTTAGACAAAACTAGGTCCCAATCCTTAATAATCATGAAACCAATTGAAGTGACCACCATAATCCATTGAAACCACAAAGTCAACTTAAACAATGACATTTAGCCTACAAGAACCCAATGAGATTCAAAACTATGTAGGACCAGGCACAACCAACCAACTTTATCAATATTTCTACATCTCTTTTAGACATGAATTTATTATTACAAGATACCTTGATTTATTTATTTATTTAACATGTAGCAGAAGTGGTTTCTAACAAAGTCTTGTTTCATCTTATTTTATTACATTTACATATTTAGCTTCTATAACTGAATGGATGATATTTACAAAGTTTAGTTTTTATCACATGGACCTTGTAGTATCCCTTGAAAGCATTTCCACTTATGTATGATATAAGAGTATTGTTAGTTTTGAAGTGTAATAATTTTTAGTGATTCTAAAATTCAATAATAAATAAAATAAGATGTCAATTCAAGGAATTACCTATGGTTTGGCTAGAGTGTTATCTAGACTAACCACTTTTTCTACCACCAAGTCATACTTTTACCATTGTGTGAATTGACAGAAGGTAATTAGCCTTTTATGTCTCAACTATTTGGACCTTTTACCAAATAGTGGAGTAATGTTTGAAGTCTTGATTCAAAGTTACTGAATCAAACATTGTATGTATGTACTCATTAGATCCTACAATTGAATATGAAGGAGGTGGAAGGTGAGATGATGAGGCAAGATGATGGTATATGGATGAATCTCACTACTCTAATTTCTTGGAATAATATGCATGAGGAACTCTAATCATGTCACCTTTAGGTGAGTAGGATGTTGGCATGTGGATGGCTTTGGTTTCTCTACTTGAACTAGTGACTTTTGATCTTCACTTGGGCTATCAATGACTAGAATGACATCAAGTCGTAAGAGTAAATGAGATTTGTGATGCCAAAATAAATACTTAAACATGAAATAATATTTTCAAGACATACCATATGTAAAGGATAAATTAAAAGCATAAAATATCAGCCTGATTAGTCATTAAATCATAAACCAAACATGTGTATGAGCTTTGAGTTAAAGAAAAATTGAAGGAAAAATTAAATAAAATAATATGTCTTATACGTAACTTTGATTCTATTATAAATTTTAAACATTCTACAAAATTTTAAATAACTCAAGTTTATGCTTTTCAACTTCTCTGTGATAGGCTTTTGGTTCACAAGACCTCAAATAAGGATATTCAATCAATAGTGAGTCTTATTTGAATTTTAAAATGGGGTGTGTGTGTTAGCACACAATAAGCATTTCCAAAATATGAAAAACTAATTATTGGTTATTAAATAGTTCTTACCAACTCTTTTAATGTTTCAACCGATGCTTTATATTAATCTTTTGTATATTATTATACACTATTATTTTTATTAGTTAGAATTAAGTTAGAGAGTTTCTAAACATCACATATTTGGATTCTCATATTTTTTAAACAAATTTTCATAATACAATTTTTTAATTAAATTTCTAATTTGGTGTTCTTCATCTTATTTCCTCTTCCCTTTTCTTACTCAACTCTGATATATACTTTGACCTTTGTGATATAATATATGCTTCCACACTAACCCATTTAATATATTAAGAGTTCTTCTCCATGATGTATCTTCCTAGGCCTTATATAGAGAGGTAATAAAGAAAAAATATATATATATAAAAGAAGGAATGATAAAGCATATTCAATTGCAAGGATACAAAGTTGCTAAGAAAAGATAATAAATAATAACTCCATAGTCTGAATCTAAATAATAATCATCAGAAGAAACATAAGACAAATCATTATAATAAATAAATGCAAATATAGGGTGTTAAGGAATCCAAGCATCAAGCCATAATGATCCACCATCTAAAGTGTAGACTCTTTACAATGATATCTATTAAATGGCCTTCCTTATTTATATTATATTGAATAATTGTATTATGTCTATGTTCCCCTGATAAATGAAATGGTAATTTATGTAATACATATAAATTGATTACATTGTATTTAGTGTCATAATAAACATGTAAATGTTTTATACAAAATTACATAATTTAAATTTCTAAGTAAATTAGGTGAGAAATCACACAAAGATTTGCTATTTATCTTGAATAAATCCTAAGTTGAAGATAATCATCTAAATCAAGATTTGGAGACATGTTGGAATTGCTTATAAGTATAAATATCTTATTTGTAGTTAATACCCTAAAGTGTGGGAGTTGTGATATATAAATGTTTTAAAAAATTAAATTGTATCAAGGAAATGACTTCAAAAATAGCAATGTCGAAAACAGGCAAAACCTTAGTTCATGTGTTAAAAATGCTCCATAAGAAAATTTTAGTTTGAAAGAATGATAAATGAACTAATTATAAATCAATCTCTCTCATGTTCACTATGATTTGTTTATGAATTATTACTATGATTATTTGAGTGAATCCTCAGTCTCAAATTAACTATAATGTTGGTGTATTTATAGATAATTAAATTAATTTATCTTCTATATACATAATCTTCTTAGATAATAAATAATTTGAGAACATTTGTAGGTATCTTTGATATGTAGTCTATATAGATATATGTGACATGAATGAATATAATTTTAGATGTCATGGTCCAATTTTAGGGGTTATTTTTCAACAATAATTTTTTTTGACAATTTTTATTTTTTTAAAATTTTCAATGAATAAGTTTATATTCTCTAAATTTTATTATTAAATATCTATATATTTATTAAATAATAATAATATACCTCAAACTCTTTCATTTATATTAAGATGATGGGAGCATATTTTCATGAAATTTTACTCAAACTACCCTATAACCAATATTGGTAATTATTATTGTAATTGACAAGTTCTTAAGGATGGCATTTCTTATAACTTGTAAGAAAGTAATATTAGCTTTAGAAGTCGCTCAATGTTATTTTTATAATGTCTTGATCCACTTTGGAATCCCAAAAATTACATTTTTTTAATATGGTATAATATTATTTAGCTATTTTCATAAAGTGCTTTAGTCTATGATATAGATAAAGTTGAATAAGTCTATCATGTATTACATCTTTAGACCGATGGAAATACAAAAGTGGTAAAAAAAAATTATAATGTATCTTTAGATAATGTATAATTCAAGGAACCAACATACATGGGAGGAAATACCTTCTTTCATTCATCATAACTACAACATATCTCTACACAAATCTACCACACACATCCTTTTATAGGTCTTCTTAGGTTTCTAAACTCTATATAATATGATGTAGTTTATCATATACCATCATCAACAACAACTCCTTCAAATCAAAATAAAGTTGATAAAGTTGTTAAATTCATTAAGCACTTAAAGGAGTGGTGAATAATCTAGGGGGATATAATCCTCCAATCAACTCACAACACCTAGTCATTATTATGAGACATGATTTCTCCTGACCAAAATATTCAATATCATCCCAAAAAAACATTTGCATAATGTGTATTCCTAACTCATCTTTTCTGATACCACACAATTTAGGTATGGTGTCAATATTCCACTTCACCATAATACAATGATGTTATGTAAAGATGAAAAACTAATGATTGGTTATCAAATGTTTCACTTTACACCCTCACATGAGCAAAGTCTCATTTGATATCTAGGGGTACATGTGAGCTAATCTAAGCATCAATTCTTCATATATTCATACACTACATATAGAAGAGCATTAGGCCAATTGTGTAGATGAATTTGATGTTTAAAGATGCAATTATGGGCTTCTAAGCATAAAATAGATGAATATTTTCAGTGACATATGGGTACCTAATGGGAAGATCGATGATAATAGTGAACCTTTTAAGGCATGTTACATCGATGTAGTCATAATAGCCCCTTTCAAGGTAATAATCTAGTCTACACCTGAAATCATATACCTACAAGAGAGAACCAAGTTCATGTTGATAAGATCTCTATAGTGGTTCAATAAAAATCTCCATGAGATCAAAAGGGTTTTAAGTTACCTTAAATATAATACTATAAATTCACACAAGAAATCTCCCACATCTACTCCAAGAGCTATAAGATTGTATTTTTTAACTTAGTTCTCATCCCACTATAATGGTGGGTGTTAATGGTGATGGTGATAATCTGAGCCAAGGGAAATAAACTATCAAGACTTGTGGTGAGGATTACTTTATTACAAAAAAGTTATAATCTAAGAAGATAGTATTGATGTAGTGATAATCTTATCCACTCATAAATCATTCTTTCTAATTCTAGATAGAACCAAGTGGATGATGCGAGGTTGCTTCTTGGAATCCACTATCATGGATATGGAAATTTGGAAAAGATAAGAACTAATTGTAGCTTTGGTCTAGCTATAAGGATATTTCTAGCTAGTCTTTCAGCTTTGGAAACATTTCTTCCATGTTTTCCATGCTTTTATGCTTGATCACTTTCTCTTTTACAAAAGGAATTTGAATTTGAAAAGGAAACATATACAAATATCATTTAAATGGAAAATCCTAGTGCTAAGGGGTAGAAATATATTCCCAAAACCTTTGTTCTTGATTTCAAAAATGGTAATTTAAAGTATAATAATTTGAATCAATACATTAAAACAAGTAGAGAACATCCTTATAAATGCCTTAAGATTGAGCCTAAAGAGAATAAAGAAGGTGAAACATTTGAATAAAAAAAGCCTCAATATCGAAGATGTAGGAAGTAATATTGAATATTTGGAAAGAAGTCTCAAATGGAGGTTTATGGAGATCCAAAGGGAAAAAACAAGTTTTATAACTTCAATTTTCAAAATTCTTTTCAATTTTTGAGGTCTATGGAAAAAAAATTTAATCAAAAGGAAACTTTTTAGATTTGAAAACTTGAAAATATAACTTGAATATCTACCACTTACCAATCAACATAAGGTCAAAGTCTTGAAGTGGAAGTTTTCAAGACAAATTAAACTTTGTAAGTTAAAATTTGTAAATCCTATTGGAAGGCCCAAGTGCATAGTGAAACTTCTAGGTAGAACTACAAAATCATATTGTAAATTGCAAATGTGTACTAGACTTCCATATTTCTACCAACTTACAATGTTATACCAGGGGTCCAAAATCCTACTAGACCAAAAAGTTAGAAAATAAAATAAGGGAGTCAAAGTCTTGCATGAAAAAATAAAAAATAAAAAAATGCACTCAAGCATTATTAATTTTGGTGGAAACCCTAATAATCAAATGGGAAAATGTGAAAAGGGATGGGCAAGTCAAAAGAAAAAAAGGTAAAACAAATATAAATTACATTTTCTACTATTTGGATAATTTTGAAGACCTCCATGGAAGAAATTTATGTAGGGGTTGTGAGACCAAGGTGGGCCATTAGAATGATATCATTCAAATGGCCATGGATCTTGCATGGCCTCCATCACAACTAGATATATCTAATACCATCATTACAAAGCAAGGGGCATTGTTTGGATTTTAAAAAGAGGAGGGAAGTTGTCCACAATTTTATATCTTGGAAAATGATTATTTGAAGGCAAGGAAATGTAGTTACATGTGAATACAAAGGGTTTGTTTTGTGCTGAGGGGAATATTCTCCCCTAGGCTCAGATACAATTAATATATAGCCAAGGAAGTCAAGGGTTTGTTATCAAATCTCATCATTATATGTACAAGAAGTTACTAGGAGAATTTCCTTACAAGAGCATGAGATTTTAGGAAAGACCAAGGAATCTTCTAAATGGATAATATTCATATAATATTTAAGGTGAGAAATTTGTACAAGTAAATAGGGTTTGTCCTCTTTACAAGTTGGTTGGTTTTCTTAGGTCTTAGGCTCTTTCAACTTCAAAAAATCTCCTCATTGCAGACGCCTTTCTATTTTTTTAATTCTTGATATGTGCATTTTGTCTCTCTTACTTAGGTGTTTCAAGATGAAAAACTATTATCAACATCTAAGATCATATATATGTCTCCCCTATTTCAGAGAAAATCCATGACACATTTCCCCATGTTAGAATTCTAAACACTGATCTTTATAAGATTTATTTTCAAGTTAATGGAAAATACATGTGGTTTCTATTGTATCTTGTCAATGACATATAATAATATATTATTTAAGTTCTATTTTTTAGGTATTTTTTTTTATGATTATCAATGGTAGTTGGTTTGGGCATAGATCGAGATTATAAACTCCTTTATGCACTGTGATTTGGGAATGTGTTGTTGATAGTCTTTTATGTATGCCATAGACTTATGGATTTGATAAGAGAAATTGATTGAAGCCTTATTATTAGTGTATGATTTAGGGTTTCAAGAGTCATTTGAATTCTTACATTACATTCGCATAAATGAATGTAAAACATTCTTCATAATCTCATTATCTTGTTTACTAGTGTTTTGTATCCTTCAATGAATGATAAAAAGCCCATTAATGAAATTACTACTTTTCGAAACCCACAAAACAAATATTTTATATAACTATCTCATCTTACATGTCCTACCCTTAAATTAATACACCATGTTGACTATTGTCAGTGTTATTTTCCTCATGTTGATGAATCTTGCACATCTAAAATGTATTTGTATTTTGTTCTTCAGAGATTAGCATTGTAATCCCCCATTTGGGTCATAGTTGACAAAATTTTCTTTAGAAATTAATGTTGTAATAAAAATTCAATCTACATTTAGTACCTTACATCTAAATTGAAGCATTCGTATAGTTTGTGTGCAAAATTTTTCCAAGTGGAGTGTGCATGTTTGGTTATGCCTTAGTCATATTTGTATTTTTTATGTGCCAATAATCCCCATTAAGATTGAACTATAGTATCCCTCTATGTGAGCAAGCTTCCCCATAAGTCCTCTCACCTTGGTTTAGGTAGAGACATAAGTAGCAGGGAATTAACTATACCCTCTATTAGTGTCTACTAGTCATTGTCTACATTTAGTGCATCTATATGTTAAACCCTTCTTAGAATATAAAAATATAATTCTAGGTATACCATCCATGTTTTCCATATTCTCAAGTGTGAAAGGTTGAGTAAAAGAGGTGTACAAATAGGAACAAACACGAGTTATTTAGATAACTTAGGAATTTGAGATCCATAAATTATTTGATATACTTAAAGATATATTTCATCATAATTTCATTCATGAATTTGTATAAAAACATGAACTAATAATATTTACAAACTCTATTACCAAAGTAATCTTTTGAGGGATACAATAGTTTTATATGGGTCTTGTGAACTATGATAAAAACTACATTATGTAAGTAGGACATCATGTAAAAATTGTCATTAGATGGCCTCTAATTAGTATAGAACATTTATGTCTTTAGACTGACACTTATGACCTCTCCCAAGGTAACTATGTTGTTATAAGTCAAGAGAATATCCTGCAATGGGACCCAATCAACCTACACATATGTTATGATTTTAAAACCATATAATTGATTTTGGAGAGCCATGAATATCTTAATTATCAATCTGAATTTGACAATACAATTAGATGTAATCCCTCCCTTGAAATTCATTACTTGGCCTTTAACTAGCCATTGTTTCATATTTCCATCCATGGTGTCCTATTTGACCCAAACCTTGGCGAAAACTTAGCTATATGTAAACTTATGGGCTATAATTTTGAGATATCTCTCAAATGCTCTAGACTAGAATTTTATAAATCTACACTTTTACATTTTCTAATATGCAATAAATCCACAAAATTGTTCTATTAAGAAATACATTTCTTTGCATGTTTATTCAAGGAATTACCTTTGGTTTTACTACTAATTCATGTAGACTTTATGATTTAATGGGTAGTAAATGGTTAAGTAAACCAAATTTGGGGAACAAAAAGGGCCTACACGAGGACATGATTTTTCTAGAATTTTAGAAATTTGAACTTTTGTAGTTATTTTGAGATGGCTACACTCAAAATTTGAAGATGGTATAAAAACATTAATTGCATAATTTTGAGTCTAGTTTCCAAAAAACTTTGTTTTTTTGAAAAATGGCTAAGTATAAATACGTAAAACATCTAAAATTTTAAGAGGACATACTAGTTTTTTTAAAAAACATAGTACATAAATGGCCATGTGGCCCACCATTTTTAAACATAATTATATATTGTTTAAAACCCTTAGGTGAATATTTATATAAGATCTTCTAGTGTGTTATTATCCTCTTTTATATTTTTTTGTTGAATATTTTATTTTATTAATTTTTTAATTAAGTATATCTTGAAAACTAATAAAAAAATGGATAGTCGAATGTGTGGTGTACCCTAACTACTGAAAAAAAAATGAAACTTGATTTTTTTAATGTATGTAGAATTATGCCTACTATGTTACAATATGATTTTTTTTTTCAATTAGATCAATGAAAAGAAAATAGATAAACATGAATAATAATGTATATGTGTGGCATGTAGTGGTCTAAAAAACATGTAGTTAGAAATAAATATAGTTTTAAACCTTAAAATTGCCAAAAAAATATAAAATTGATATATTTAGAAAGAGGAAAATGGGCTCATCATGATGGTAATAATTTTTAGAATTTTGATGTTGAAATATATAGCATATTTAGTGATTAAAGTTAAAATTTGTTGGTTTTCTTAAAACATTCAGTCTCGACTGTAGATGCATAATCACAAGCCTTTGGCTTAGAAATCCAAGCCATTTTTGAGCCTAAAGGCTCAATTTTTAAATCAAATTCAAATAACACATATGCATTATTTTAAATTTTAATAATGTGTATGCATTATTTTAAACTCAAATAATGCATACATGTTGTATAATGTGTATGCCTTATATAATGTATTATACATTGCATATGCATTATATAACATGTATGCATTGCTTTGTTATAAGACCAAAACCATCTCCACAAGCATGTGGGAGTTGCATGTGAAACCAACTTTGGCCATAAGCTTATATTTTCTACTCAAAATGTTAAGTATAAGTTTACATTTAAATTTATTTTATTAATTATAAGAAATTAAGGTCACTCAATATCTAATAGAGTTGGTCTTATAGTTGCATGCCTTACGATGTGGAATTTTTTTTTTTTGAAAATCTAATTAGTTCAATACTTAGGCATTTTTAGGGTCTAAGTATCAAACCTAGGGATTTCAAGACAATTTTTGCAATTGATATCTATTTTTAGTAAACATATAGTCATTTTTTAGGTTTTTATGACTTTTGAATTGATTATTAGCATTTATAAGTGTCTTAGGTTTGTTAAAATTGAAGCTTTCAAACCACTTATTTTGAAAGCGATGCAAAGTGGTGTTATTGGGTTAGCACAGGTCACATTCATGACCTTCACACATCAAACAACCACTTTACATGATAATTTCACTTGATCATCATCCCTCCCTAATACTTTATCAGTTCCTACTCATCTTTCATTACCCATAATCACTCTCTCATCAATCCTCATCATCCCTAATCACTCACTCATTGACCCTTACTATCCCTAGTCATCTCTAATCACTACTCCATTGACCCGCATTATCCCTCAACATCCCTAATTACTCCCTCCCTATCGTTCATCATTACTATTCACTTTTTCCTCATCCCTCATCATACCTAATTAACTCCTCATCCCTATTCACTCCGTCCTCATCCCTCCTCATCCATAATCACTCCTTCATTGACCTTAATTGTCTCTCATCATCTCTAATCACTTGGGATTATCATCCTTAATCACTCATTCATTGATTATCATCATCCATAATCATTAATTTCTCATACCTCCTAATACCTAATCAATATTTCTTCATCCCTCATCATCACTAATCACTCCCTTATTGAGCCTCACCATTTGTCACCATCCTTCATCACTTCATCATTGACCCTCACCATCCCTTACCATCATTAATCACTCCCTCATCATCTAGCATAAGTATATACCATAAAGATATCATTAATTATAATCATATGTTTTTTAATCCATTATAATATAAATTAAATCCTTTTGAGGACTTGTGTTGTCAATACCCATTTGTGATAGTCAGTTTTATTACTAAACGAATTGGATGATAATCCAAATCTATAGTCATGTAACATAACTATTAATATAAAATAGAGTTAGAATTTTAGTTCATCAAATTTTATTTATTGTGAAATTGACTAAATGAACTTTATTTAGTTCCAACATTGGTAGTTTGGTTCAAAAGATAAAAATTAAACTTAAATATCTTGTATAATTTTCTAATTATGAAATGATTTGAATCAGATGTAAAGTTATTTAGTATTTCCCACTCCTGTATCACTTGAGTCTTGGTGAGGTTTACAAATGAACTCCTTATGTGTGTAATCCATCTAAAATATTTAATCTCATGCATGAAAAATGAACATTTGTTCTTGCTATCATAAAAATATGTTTCTTTAAAATGTCAAAACACTAGTTCAGCATCGTGTAGATGCTCATCCCATGTTTTTCAAAGATAAAGTTGTCATCAAGGTAAATTAAAAAGATGAAATAGGTAAAGGGCCTAAGGATTTTTTTCAACATATAAAAATTAATGAATTCATTATATGAGTTAATGTAAAAGTCATAACCAACTAGTCAATCAATCCTTCCTTTGTTTTTAAGACTATATTCAAAATGTCTAGAGGTTTAACATGATTATGATGATACCCAAACTTAAGATCAATTTTTGAAAAGACTTATACAACATGGATATGGTAGAAAAATGACTTAATATTTAAATCATGATAATAGTTATTCACTTTAATCTTGTTAATATTTTTTTAATTAATTTAGGACTTTGGCACAAACACAATTGGGTTTTTTCAAGGCACTGATTTGGGCATTATATGTCCATTGTCCATGATTTCATGGATATAATACTTGATCTATTCATTCTCTAAAAATGATATGTTGTATAAAGAGGTTTGAGGTAGAGGTAGTTAAGGGATAAAATCAATAGTATTGTTTAGTGTTTATTATGTAGGAACTTATTTAGATGACTGAAAGATATCATTGTATTCAACTCATTTATGGTTCAATTATTATTTTTTTGTTATTATTAGATTAACAAAAACTATGATATGGTAACATAAGGATGTGATTAAAAATTTAATTATTACCACTAAGATTATACTTCTTACAAGAACTGACAATATTCTTGCACTTCCTAACATTAATGACTAAAATCTTATGAATAAACTACTATATATGATATTTTAAATCATGACAATCTATAACAAAATTTCAAAGATTTACTTCATAAACTACATGTCAATGGTCAATACATGGTTTAAAATATGTAAAACATTACACACCTATAATGGTACGATGTCACAAAGGATTGTATCTTTAAAAAGTTTAATTTTGTACACCAAGTGACACTACTAGGTGATCCATTTCCCAATGCCTACACTAGACCATACACTAGCATATGGTTATGGATTATGTATAAATTTCAAGTTTAATTTTTGAAAATATAATTTAGGAGAAATTAAATTCTTCTGACTTCCATTAGAAATGATGAAGTGTATTATCTCACCATTGATCTACATTTGTTAATGAAACAATATTTTTAATTCATACAATTTCTTGTTGGGGGAAGCAGAGATATTCTTAATACCAACCATATCATTGAGTTCATAATCTATTATAGACTTAACTTTTTCTAGTGATAGATAATTTTTACCCATTTATCAAGATGTGCAAGTAGAGATCTCATAGTGTGACACTCTTCATTGGATTGAATATTAAAGTTATGAGTTAAGCACCACTTTCCAATCTTGGACTACTTGTTCTAATCATTTGAAATTTATTTTCCACTCTTTGGTATGATGAATCAATAAATATAAATTCAAATAGAAGGCTTTAAATATAATTATTCAGATCATAAAATATCCTCATATGGAAAGGAATTAATTGGTTTCATGAAATTGCATATCTTGGTGATCCTCATGTATTTACGATCCATTTTTGTTTCTATGATGGTTTTAATTACTTCTATTTTTCTTGAGTATTTTAAATCATGAATTACATCATTTCTAATAGTCCCATATTTTTCCATAGGTGTTAAATATTTATGTTTCAAATTTTCCTCCACATAATTTTGATCACTATATCTTATATTTTATGCTAACACTCAACTCTCCACTTGTATCTCCATACATTTTAAAACCCCCAAAAAATACCACCATCAAGGTATTGTTTGGAGTGATTAAGGATGATGAGGGATGAAGAAAAATTGAGTAGATATGATGATGGATGGTTGAGTTCAATGTGGAAGTGATTAGGGAGGATGAGGGAGTGAATAGGGATAATGAGTGATGGTGAATATTAATGAAGGAGTGATTAGGAAAGATGAGGGACGAGAAATGAGTGATTAGAGATGATGAGGTATGATGAACCAATGATTAGGAATGATGAGGTGATGCAAGAGCATCACAACCTAATATGAATAGCTATATAGTTTACATGTTTTAAGTGTTTAGAAGGTGGTGAACATTATAAGAAGTTTTTAGGACTCTTTATAATTTTATAGTTTTCTGTCAATTTTGAATTAAATTTTTATTGGATTTTACCATCAAATGTTTCTTTTGAGTTTTTGAACTTTCATAGAGACTTAAATATTTTTTTTGTAAGTCTAACATTGTATTTGGTGTGGTTAGACTTTAGTCAAGATTTTAGGATGTTATAACACATACACATAAACTCATATTTGATAAATATGTTAGTACTTTATTTATTTTAGGACACTCTCAACATACAAAATAAGTTATAATTCAATTGATGGTTATTTGGTATTAAGAATCTTGTCCATGTCTTATTTTGTATTTAGAGTCAGCTTTAAGAGATTTGGAGGGGTTTAGATTTCAAATGATGATTTTAAATAAGAAAAAATGAGTTAATAAATATAGGTTTTGATTACTTACAGACATGAAATCAAATAGACCTTGCATCTTCTTGAATATGTGCAAAGATAGTTGACAGTGTGCATGATTAGAAACATGATTAGTAACATGTTTTGTTTGATATTAGTGTGAGTGATAAGTTGAAAATATATTTCATTTTATGGTGATTGTATAATTTTTAATTTTAATTTCATATCTTCTGAAGGTTCAAATTACAAACTGTATATCCTGTGCTTTTACATACTGTGCCTTGAAATCTGAGTAAAGTCAGAGGCTTGTGGGAGAGGAGATTTGATTTAGTGGGATTTTGGAATGTGTAAGTAATTAGTAAATTTAAATAAAAATTATTTAATATTATTTAAACATTGTATGTTTTTATTATGCTAAGGATATTCTTTGTTAAACAACATAACCCTATCTTCTATGAGCCAAAGTTTTGAGTATATATCTGTGTGAGAAGGTATATGCATATATTGAAGTGAACATTAAAACGTATATTTTTTTGAGTTTATTATCATATGAAAATGAATTATTATGGTATTTAAATTATATTTCATATACTTGGGTGAGCAGAAAGAAAACTACCACAGTTCTGTAGTCATCAAGAAACTTAACACAGTCAAAGTGGTATGTCATTAAAATTGGTAAATTGAGTGTTATAGATGGAATGAATTGAATTTTTAAAGATTTTAAATATTTTTTAGATTATTTTAAAACTTCATGTTGAGTTATAACCCTTTTTGGAATGAATTATAATGAATAACCTCTTCATGAACTACTACAGACTTGTGACTATGTACACAGTCTATTCAAATTTGGTTAAGTCAATCTACTGTAGCTTAAAAAGGGAAATATAAAAATTTAAAAACACGTATATGGTCAAATGAGACCTAATAATATATTAAAATTAATTATAAATTCCTTTATAATATTGAAATCTCATTTTGCCCCTTCTCAGTTCTATAGAACAAGTTCAAACCCTGTATTAGAGTTTGTACTTTCAATGTGAGTTTTTAGGTATTATAACCATCAATAATTCATGAAATTTAGTAAAATTTTAGAGTTAAAAATTAAAAAATATAATTACATGTTTTAAATTTGTGTAAGTATGGATAAGTACATATGGTGGAGGGCTATGTGGTAGATAGTGTAGAAGGAAATGTAAATACCTAGTCTGAGAGTAGAAAGAGCCAAAATAGATTATAAAATAGTTGAAAAAAATCCTATAAATTTGTTAACATATGGGATATGTTATAGGGTGTCCATAAAATAGGTTTATTTTATGATTTGAATCTATACAAGAAAATTATATGACAGAGTAAGAGGCAGTGTATATTATGATGAATGTTTTGAGAAGTTAAGTAGGGTTGAGAAGAAGTTAGAGAGAACTCAAAGGAGTGAAAGGAAGTTTTTTAGATCCATATTAAAGCCTAAGGAAATAGATACAATATTTGATCCAAGTTATTATAAAGCATAAATACTAGTAAGGGGGATAGTCTCAAATTAAGAGAGATTGAATGCATTGAGTAAGGAGAATAGAATGAAGAGTTTAGTGACACCACATAAATAATTATGGAGAATAAATGAAATGAATAAAATGTAGATGTGAATTTTAAATTTGTGCATGGTCCAAAGATAGAGATTAAGAAATAAAAAACAAAGTGAAATTTAGGTGGATATTGGCAAAGAACTTGACAAGCAGAGTATGTAATAGGGCTCTCCATCATGAGGGATGGTAAGGGAAAATGAGGGAGTGATTATAAATGATGAATAATGGTGAGGGTAAATAAGGGAGTGATTATAGATGATAAGGGGTGAGAAAGAAGTGATTAGGGATGATCAAATGGTGAATAGGGATGGTAAAGTCCAATCAGGGAGTGATTAGGGATGATGAAGTGATTATAGATGATGAAGGATGGTGAGGATCAGTGAGGGAGTGATGATGGATGAGGAGGGACAATGCGTTATTAGGGATGATGAGGCATAATGAAGGTTATTGAGGGAGTAATCATGGATCAGGAGGGAATTATTAGAGATGACAAGGGATGAGTGTTAATGAGGTAGTAATTAGGGATCATGAAGGAATGATTAGAGATGACTAGGGATAGTGAGGGTCAATGAGGGAGTTATTAGGGAAAATTAATAATGATGAAAGTGATTAGTGTTGATTACGAATGAGTAGGAAGTGATGAAGCATGAGGGAGGGGTGATGATCGAGTGAAATTAACATAAAGTGGTTGTTTGATGTGTGTAGGTCATAAATGTGACGTATGTTACCACAAGCACACCACTTTGCATTAATTTCAAAGTCAGTGGTTTGAAAAATTCAATTTTTACAAACCTAAGAATCTTAGGAATGTTAAGAATCAATTTAAAAGGCATAAAAACCTTGAAAATGCCTATATGTTTACCAAAAATTGATATCAATTACAAAATTTATGTCTTAAAATCCATAGGTTTAATACTTGGACCCTAAAAATGCCTAAGTAATGACCTAATTCAATTTTGAAAAACCGTTTTCCACATCATAAGGCATGCAAATGTGAGACCAACTCTATCTGATGTTGTGTGACTCTATTTTTTTATATTTTCTAAAATAAATTTAATGTATTATGAAATAAATATAATCTTATACGTAACATTTATTTTCTTATACTTAACATTTAGAGTAGTAAATATAAGCTTATGGCCATAGTTGTCTTCACTTGCAACTCTCACATGCTTGTGGAGATGGTTTTGGTTTTATAACAAAGTAACACGTACATGTTATATATTGTGTACACATTGTATAATGCACTATATAATGGGTACATGTTATATAATGCATACACATTATTATTTACTAAATAATGAATATGTGTTATTTTTTTGTCAATAACATGTATGCATTATGGTTTGTTAATTACCGAGCCACAATTTAAATAATGTGATAATGTTAATTAAATAACAAAATAATTTTATTTAATAACACAATCATGTTACCTAAAATGTCCATGAAATTATCCCATAATTATATGCACATACTTAGGTCACCAATGTACTAATTCTCATCTAGATATATTTGATCTTGTGTATAGGAAGGAACCATAACTTTTACTATATCCAAAATCACTATGTAAAGAAGGAATTTAATGTCGAGGGTACTTTTTGTGAATACATTATCCATGTATTAAGTCCCCCTAGCAAATGAAAACATGGAAGAGGGTTTGATGATGCACATATTTTGAAGAGGAGTTTATTTTGTGTATTTAGATTTTATAATTACTTCTCTAAATCATTTGGGTCAATCTTGCAAGAATACTAAGAAAAATAAGGATTTTAAAATTCTCAGTGGATCAAACTTATAATTATTAATCAAGAGAGTAATGGTGAAATGATAATCTTTTGCACAAATTTTGCATTTACTATTCACAAATCTATGTTTTGAATTCATTTGTATGTCATCAATGTGAATAACGGTATTTTAATTTAGTTATTTTTTCAATTCTAATGTGCCAATTAGCTTTGGAAAGTTTACTTTACTTTACAAATGGCAACAATTAGTTAACTTTACATGCCTAGTCACCTAGGTTGAGACATTTTCCCCTTTGTCATTTACTAGATATTTTTACTTGTTATCAACATTATATCTATGTATTTTAGCAATATATTCCCTGGATAGTGACACTAGTCTAGTCCTCACTCATCCATGCCCTTTATATATATATATATATATATATATATATATATATATATATATATATATATATATATATATATATATAAAATTCTAAATTTCATTCTCTAGGGCCCTGAGTTAGCATGATACAGGCACTAGAGTAACCTCAGGCTAGGAGGAAATTAGGATGTCAGAGTCATGACCATTTATATATTTAAACCATGTATGTCCTAAAAAACACCTGACCAATGAAATTATGAAATGTGTCTTGTCCTAAGAGACTCATAGGCTTAGGGTCATGGGACCATTGAACCTTGTACTCTACTTTTATATCCATAAATTTGAGATTGAATGAATGTGACATGTGTCACTTATTCAAAGCTCTTAAGATTAGAACTAGTAAAATATGGATAATCAAATATCTTAAATTGTGTTAATCCTTATGAGGTTTTATTTTTAAAAAATATGCCAAGTGTCAAATGTTCAGAACTATAGAAACTCATAACCACTGGACTAGGACATCTTAGAGATATTAATCAATTACTATTTTTGTAAAGTCTCCATGTTTTTAGGCTCATTATGTTGCATTTTTTTATAGACTGGAGAATTTCAACACTTAGAATTTTTTTTGAAAATTAAAGGCTCCATGTAATGCCATAATGCCACCTATTAATGTTTAAGATATTGAGACCATTTGGAGACATAAAAAATTAGAGAAAGTTGAAGCCTCAGGGTAACTTGGTAATGCCACATTTCTTAATCATATAATAAAGGGTATGCCAAATCATTGGTGATTACAAAATCACTACTAATACCTTATGTGATCATACCAAGCAGTTAGGAACACTAAAATGAAAAATACATTAGTTTATATAGTTTATAAATTAAATCACCAATTTTGGAAATGAACTTATGAAAACCTAATATTTATAGGATGTCAAAAAGAGATTTCCATTAATGATGAGTACTCATTTTGGTTTTAAAAAAATGGAGTGTGTGTGTGTGTGTGGGGGGGGGGGGGGGGCGTGCGCGTGCGTGTGCATGTGTACGTGTGTGTGTGCATGTTTGTGCGTGCATGTGTTCATGCATGTGTGTGTGCGTGTGTGCATGTGCATGTGTGTGGTTGGTGTGTGTGTGTGTGTGTGTGTGTGTGTGTGTGTGTGTGTGTGTGTGTGTGTGTGTGTGTGTGTGTGTGTGTGTGTGTGTGTGTGTGTGTGTGTGTGTGTGTGTGTGTGTGTGTGTGTGTGTGTGTGTGTGTGTGTGTGTGAGGGCATAAAAATATTGTATGGTAATCATTGTTGGCACCATACTGACACATCACACCATAAAAATATAGAACTAAATTTTTTTCACTCTAATATATCTATCAGTAACTATTCTAAGTGTTGACATGATACTATTTAGGTGCCACTTAACTAAAAATTTAGGGTGCACCACTAGTGATGTCTTTGCCTTATTATTTTCAAAGGATGTATAGAAAATAATATTAGGTAATACATGTATTAGAGTAGAAAACCATCACCATATTTTAACTACTATGCATTTCTATTATACCATGATTATAAATGAAAAAAATCCTGTTTCCATGAAATGTATAATATATTTCAAGATACATGTTCATAATATATCATTTACAAGATGCATGCCCATATTTTATGTACCATACATGGATAACATTACCTTTCCATTGAATGCTCAATGGGGAAAGTACTATACATAAAATACATTATCTTTTAACACACTCAAATATTTTTAAACTTACATGAAAGTAATTTCAATTCTAATCAACATGTTTAGATTCTTCTATTGATTTAAAGATGGTTCTAAAATGTCATTATATTACATAGAAGAGTAAGGTCAATTTAGATACTAGCCTTTTTGGTACATTATTATTATTATTGTTGTTGT